>ML335831.1:0-83844 GCA_005239505.1 Nicotiana paniculata
CATAGGAATATAGGCGTTAATCTATTGAGAATAGGCGAGTAGTGCTTCGGAAGAAGGCTATGATAGCATTTATAGATTAATTAGAAACCATGAGTTAATTATATGAAAGGGAGAGTTAATCAGAATGCAATACGAGTGGTGAATAGATCACAACCCTGGAATATTTGTCTCTACTGAATACATAACAATAATTCTTGTCACTTGCTAATTAGTTATTTCATAGAATCTTAGTATAAAATAGTTGCATCCTTGATTTTATTTTGGCTTGATTAGATAACGATTAGAGTGATTTAGCAAGTAGNCCCTTTGGTCTTTGTAATGCACATGGGACTTTTCAAAGTGTATGATGGCTATTTTTACTAACATGGTTGAGAGGTTTGTAGAAGTATTCATAGATGATTTTTTGTGTTTGGGTGTTCTTTCGATAATTGTTTAATGAACTTGATAAAGTTCTTGCTAGGTGTGATGAGACAAACCTGGTACTAAATTTTGAAAAGTGTCATTTCATGGCACGTGAAGGTATAGTCTTGGGGAACATGGTGTCCAAAAATGGTTTGCAGGTGGATAAAGCAAAGGTGGAATCAATTGAAGAATTTCCCCCACTGAAACCCATCAAAGGCATTCACAGTTTCTTGGGCCATGCAGGTTTTTAGCGTCATTTCATTACAGATTTATCAAAAATTTCTTCTCCTTTGTGCAGGCTTCTTGAGAAAGATGTTACCTTCAAGTTTGATGATGCATGTCTGAAAGCATTTGTGGAGCTAAAGGGAAGGCTGGTGACTACACCAATTATCATCGCACCAGATTGGACTCAACCATTTGAATTGATGTGTGATACGAGTGACACAACAATCAGAGCTATTTTGGGGCAAAGGAGGGATAAAATCTTTCACTGCATTTATTATGCGAACAAAAATATGAATCCAGCTCAGGTGAGTTATACAGTTACTGAAACAGAGTTGCTTGCAGTAGTGTGGGCGTTTGACAAGTTCAGATCCTATCTTGTGGGAAACAAAGTCATCGTTTTACACAGATCATTCAGCTATCAGATACTTGTCTGAAAAGAAAGATGCCAAGCCGAGGCTGATTCGTTGGGTCCTCCTCTTGCAGGAATTTGAATTAGAGATCCAAGATCGAAAAGGACAGAGAATCAAGTGGCTGATCACTTGTCCAGATTAGAAAATCGCAGCCATGTAACTGAAGGAGGGTCAATCAAAGAAACATTTCCCGATGAGCAGTTATTAGTAGTCACCTCAGGTGAAGCCCCATGGTATGCAGATTATGTGAATTTTATTGCAAGTGGGGTGACGCCACCAGAATTGACACCTAAAAATAAAAGAAGATTTTTACATGATGTGAGGCTCTACATGTGGGATGAGCCATTCTTATATAGGCAGTGCGCAGATCAGTTGGTGCGAAAGTGTGTTCCCGAGGAAGAGATGAATGCAATACTGCATGACTGCCATGCTTCTCCATATGATGGTCATCACAGTGGGGATAGAACCACCCAAAAAGTGCTACAATCAGGTTTTTATTGGCCAAAATTATTTAAGGATGCACATGCCTTTGTTAAAAATTGTGATAGGTGCCAAAGAATCAGAACAATCACGAAGAAGCACGAGATTCCTCTGCAAAACATTCTGGCAGTAGAGCTTTTTGATGTTTGGAGGATTGACTTCATGGGACCATTCCCATATTCTAATGGTCACATGTACATCTTGGTGGCGGTCGACTATGTCTCTAAGTGGGTGGAGGCCATTGTCTTCCTACTAATGATGCAAAGGTAGTGGTAAGATTTGTAAAAAAGCATATCTTCACGCGTTTTGGGACTCCAAGAGTGTTGATAAGCGACAGGGGAACTCACTTTTGTAACAAATTGCTGAATAATGTTCTTGCAAAGTATGGAGTTAAGCACAAGGTTTACAGTGACTATCATCCCCAAATGAGTGGTCAAACAGAAGTTTCAAACAGAGAGGTAAAGCAGATTTTGGAGAAAAAAGTAAGTGGGAATAGAAAAGACTGGCCGGGAAGATGGATGACGCATTATGGGCATATCGAACTGCATACAAGACTCCCATATGTACTTCTCCGTACAGGTTGGTTTATGGGAAGGCATGCCGCTTGCCCGTCGAGGTTGAACATAAAGCTTATTGGGTGATCAAAAAGCTAAATATGGATATGGACTCAGCTGTTGAGAAGAGGTTGCTGCAACTCAACGAGCTTGATTAGTTTCGATTGCACGCATATGAAAATGCCAAATTATATAAAGAAAATACGAAAAGGTGACATGATAAGCACATCAAACATCGTGAGTTTGAACCAGGTCATGAAGTTCTCTTGTTCAATTCAAGGTTGAAGCTTTTCCCTAGGAAGGTTAAGTCTCGTTGGGCAGGTCCTTTTGTTGTGGTAAGTGTAAGGTCTCATGGAATGGTGGAAATACGTGATATGAGTTCAAGCGGTACATTCTTAGTAAATGGCCAGAGAATAAAGAATTATTGGGGTGGTGACATTGCACGTCACAAGACCTTGGTGGACTTGGCCAATTCTTAAAAATGCGTTGAGTCGTGTCGCGACATTAAATCAGGCGCTTGTTGGGAGGCAACCCAATTTTTATTGCTTTCATAGCTTTTTTTTTTTCCGGTTAGTTAGAGTAGACTAATTTTTGTTTTCTTTGTAGTTGTAAAAATCTTAGGTGGGAATGGTGTGAGGTGTATATAATGTATGTATTGAGTGTTAGGGTAGTCATGATTAATTTTTTTTTTTTAGCGAAGTCAGCGCATAGCCCAACACCCTACGCTGGCTGGGGCGCAATTTACAGTATGCTAAAACAGCCCAACGCCAGCCCCAACATGGGGCGCTAGGCTGGCGGGTCAGGTAGGTAAGTTTTGCTTTTTTTTTTTCATTTGTTTTATTTATTTAAAATACCAACCCCAATTAAACCAACCCAATTATCCACATACATACACACCCTAACCCATACCCAATAACCCAAACCCAATACCCACCTAAATTAAAATAACTAAAATCCAAAACCCCCTTGCACCTTCACGCTAAAACTGCCGAGTTCTCTATTCTTTCTGCCGTGTTTAGTCTTCTCTCTCTCAAGAATTCAAAATTTTGTTTTGCTCCTTTTAATATCAAGACTCAAAGGTATGTTTCTCTTGTTATTTTTCTTGTCATTTGGAATTTCTTATGTACTTGTAGTCTTGTTTCTCCCCCAATCCCCAAATCCCTTAGGTTTATTACACATACTTTGATGTTATTGTGGGGGTAGGGATAATTATACACGAAATTTGCAAAAAAATTAGTTGTAAATGTGTTTTAAGTAGTAAACTTTAATTCCCTCTACTTCATCTAAATTTGGGAGGGCCACCTTGTTTCACCATTGTTGAAATAAAAGAGCAAAAATTGATGCCCACAAGGTGTTTGCTAAAATGCGTAAGAGAGTAAATTTGCACACCGGTGAAATCTAAGTGGCCGAGTGTAATTGTATATGAGGTTGGGCGAAGTATGGGGTGCTTGGGGGTATTGTAGCTTGATGTAATCTCTTGTAAGTAGTAATTAGTGTACTAAATTCGAGTAGTAATGTAGACTTTAGCTTTGTTAGGCTTGCACCATATTTAAGTTACAGACATGTTTGATTAATTGAATTGTATGGAATAGGGAAGTCTGAGTACCTATGGCCTTGTGATGACACATTGGTGCACGTTGGATCAATATCATGATTTAATTATACATAGCCTTTAGTTTTAAGTGCGGGGTCATCTTGCCTCTCACGATGACTTTAGGCAAAATTTCTTGATTCATTCTCATCTTTGTGTTTATCATGTGTAGGTGGCTATGGCTCGTGATGACGCCACTAAAGGAAAAGGGGTGGGGAAGTCCTCCTCTACTACTCCCCCCTCAAAAGAAACGCAAGCAAAGAGAGAGTTCCTCCCGACAAGCCAAGGGAAAGAAAATTTCAAGCGAGTCAATGAGGCCACCACAATCTCGAGTGGAACTAGTTTGGGAAGATGCCATCAAATGGCATGATACTTTTGTGCCATATGGTAGATATGTGTCTGAGATGGGGATAGATGTGAAGGCCTTGGAACGGAACTTCCCCGATGTGCTTTATAGGTTGATCAAAAAGAAGATGGATAAACTCCTTGAATGTCTGGGCCTTGCAAATCTAAGCATGGTGAGAGAATTATATTCCAATTTGAATGAGGGGTTTGACAAGTCATGGGTCAGAGGAAAGGAAATTCCTATGGATAGGGAAGCCTTGTGTAACTTCTTGGGAGTTGATAGCCCAAATCCACGGCGGCTACGCAAGTTTGTTAAGAGTCCAAGCTACCAAGCAATACGTCACACACTTTGTGGAGTTTATTCAAATGCAAAATGGACCCGAACTAAAGGGAATGCGCACCTTGAGATGATCCGTTTTGACTTCAAAAAAATGGCCAAGGTCCGGGAAAACTTTGTGCAAGAAAGATTAATTCCTGTTGAGCATAATAGTGAGTGCACTCGAGCTCGAGTGTGTGTGATCTTCTTCTTGATGACCGGGAGACCCCTAAATTTTAGTGAGATCATGCTTGGAGAAATGGATCGAACCCGTTTTGGAGGGAGGATCAGGAGGTTCTTCTTTGGAAATATTCTAACACAATACATGCTATCTCGGGGGGTACCGGAGTAACCTGGCTATGATGAGGTGGTGGAGGCGCCCACAACATTGTTGGACATCACATACCTGATGGAGTCCACATCCAAGCTCACCCAAAATTCTAGGGATGAGAGGGATGCAAATTACAACATGTATATTTACAACACCCTAACTATTATCATGAACAGGCTAGGGGTGTCAGAGGAGGAGCGCCAACACTTGCGAAATGATCTATCCAGTTATTCGAAGGAGATGTTGGATATAGCACCAGGCAGTCCCATTCATTAGTCTGAGTATGAAAATACTCAAAAGGGATCAGCCGATGAGGATGATGATGATGATGACGTTATGGGACCAATGGTTCTGGTGCCTTTGGGTGATGATGATGAGCCCATTGCCGCAGCTGGTGGGCACCCTGAGGAGGCAGTATCTGACTAGCAGGGAGTTCCTTCTTTCCACTTTACTCTATTTTGAATTTACATGCATCGGGGACTATGCATTACTTAAGTGTGGGATAGGGGAATGCTCCTTGGAGTGTAATTGTATAATTTTTTTTTTACTTTTTAGTGTTATTATTTTGTTTTCTTTATTATCTTTTTATCTTAGTTTAAGATTAACATAGTCTGATTAGCTAATTTATCAAAAAAATTATTAGAAAAAGTTTGGACTTTTCCCGACGATGGATCTATTGGATAATTTTCTTGACGATAAAAATACCAAAAAGATTTTCTTTTATTTTTTTTAGGTAGCTAAGTAGTATCCCTTGGTTTTTCTTTTGACACCGGTTCTTTTCCAAGGTTGTAGCTCAAACCGGGTATCTAATTTAGTTTTTTTATTTTTTTCTCTTAGGAGTAGGATAATGGAGAAAACTGAGATTGCTCTGAGGTACCTATTGACATGTTTGGTGTTGGATAGTTAAGTTATGACATGCGCTCTGTCTTCCTGCATATATGATTTGAATTGTAATGCCCAAATAAATTAAGTAGCCTACTCTGTAACGTCTTTTTCTCAGTTGATTGACTTGTATGCCACCTAGTGCATTGTTGCTTAAAAACTTTCAACTTGCTATGCTTGCTTGACTTGAGAGTCACACAGAACCATCTTGAGTGAGTCAAGTTCCATGTGTGTGTAAGGATTGTTGATATTCTGTGCTATCCCGTGTGTCAATCAATGCGAAATCCTTAAGTTTTGCTAGTCTAGGAGATGATGTAGGTGTTTTTTCCTTGACCATAAAGGTGCTTGTCACTGACATAAAATTTTTCCGTTGCTAGCCCCTTTGAGCCTATCAACTGTTTCCTTGGCAACCATATTACAAGCCGTACTCCTAGTTTGTTCTTAATTCGAGATTGCTGAACCTTTACCTCCTAAGCCACTTAGTGTCTAAAAGAAGTAAGGTGAGAGACTGGGAAGTGTCTTTTAAGTGGAACCATGGAAGGGCCCTTAAGGTGCACTAAAATTGTGAATAAAGGTCAATAGCTTATGAACTTCAATATATGGAGTGTGTGAAAGAAAAAAAAAAGAGAAAGAAAATTTTTGCAAGAAAAATCAAATAAAAGCTCAAATAATGTAGAAAGACACACATCTCCTAATCATTCTCACTCGGGCTAGTGAAACCATAGAGGTGCTTAACGGAGAAGAGGGCTATGTTAGTTATGATGTATGACAAGTGTATGGATTGAGAAGAAATTGCACTTGAATTGTGAATGTAGTGTATTAAAGTGCTTTGGAGGGTTAGTCACTATTCCTAAATGTATCCTACCCGTCCCTTAACCTACATTACAACCTTATATCCTAATTGATCCTAGATTTGGCTAGCTTAGATTAGTAGAGCTGTACACTACGGGCAAGCTTATGGTACTATCACAGGATGCACATGAATTCTTTGTGAGAGTGAGTGAATTTTGTTCAATTGTGTGATGTCCTTAATTTATGTTCAACGACATATTTGAATGTGTGGACTACTTTGATATTCAATCTTTTGCTTGTGGTGAGGGCACTTGGTCTCATGAAGGATTGATGATGTTGTACACTTTCTTGTGTTGGGTGAGTGTGTGAGTTGAGGTAGCTTAGTGGTAACGAGTCATCATTTGAGGTAAGGTGTTTGTGGAGAGGGTTCTTGAGTTGATTGAGTTGGTTGAATAACATTGAGTATACTTGGGCTATTTAAAAGCGGGAAGAATGTGAAAATTGTGTGTTCATGCTGCCAATATCGATTATAGTCAAAAGGTAGGGTGTTTGATTGAATTAATTGTGAAGTCCTCTGTCACGACCCAATTTCCCACACGGGTCGTGATGGCGCCCAACAACAGGGTTAGGCAAGCCAACATAAATTCTACTAAGTGTTACCCTTCCCATGTGATGAATTAATCCAACTTTTACCAGTTTTAAGCATTTATTTAGAGGATATTAGCCGGTGACATGAAAATAAGACATCTGATACGTGAGTCAAAAGATAAGCATATATATGAAAATGCAGCCCAACAACCCAAAATGTACGCACGTGTGTGCTAGGAACTAGTGTCACGAGTGTCGCGGGCAACTATCAGAATGCACCAAAATACATAAGTATATACAATCCCCTAGTCTGAATGAAATAGACGAGGAAAATAACCAAAGAAAACTCCAAGGTGCTGCCAGCAATCGCCAGGAAGAGTAGCTCACCGTGAAGTATAACCAACCCCGGTCAGTATCTAGCACCGGACTGATGATCAGACGTACCAACCTCCGGACCTGTACAGTCAAGTACAAAAGAAAAAGAAAGTGCAACATGAGTACATACATAAATATGTACCCAGCGGGTATCCCGCCTAATCTCGAAGAAGTAGTGACGAGAAGTCGACTCGATACTCACTAAGGTCCAACAATAATAAAGTAAGAAAGATGTAAGGAAAACAATAGGCATGAAAGACAAATAACCAAGTACATCGATATTAGACATCAAATAACAATCCAAAATCCACCAAGGTTGATATCCGCCGTGGCGTACGTCCCGATCCCATAATGTAATCCTTACCGTGGCGTACGGACCGATCCCATCCTATAATCCTCACCGTGGCATATGACCCGATCCCATCCTGTAATCCTCACTGTGGCGTACGGCCCGATCCCATCCTGTAGTCCTCGTCGTGGCGTACGACCCGATCCCATCCTGTAATCCTCGTCGTGGCGTACGACACGATCCCATCCTGTAATCCTCGTCGTGGCGTACAGCCCACTCCCATAATATATATACTTTTTCATCACTCTGCCGTGGCGTACGGCCCGATCCAATAATATAATCAATCATCACTCTGCCGTGGCGTACGACCCGATCCCATCCTCTGATTATTATTATCACACTTAAATCAAACCAAGTATAACCACGTTCAAAGGCAACAATACCAATCACACAAGAATAAAAGTCATATTTAGGCTACAATAGGGAAAAACAATGAACATGCTGTGTCCTAACTACCCGGACGAAGCAGTAATAGCCACTACGTACGGACTCTCGTCACTTGGTGCGTACGTAGCCCCCAAACAAGATCACATAGAAATCAAGGTTACCTATAGGGACAATTTCCCTCTCACGAGGTTAGAAAGGAGACTCACCTCGATAAAAGCACTCCTCGGACCAAGGACCGGATCAAAGGATGCGCCCGAAACTCCGAAACTACTCTTGACAGCTCACAACTAGCCAAAAAATAGTATAATTAAATCAATTTCAGTCCCAAGAAGGAGAATTAACAAGAAATCCCAAAGTTTAAGCATTCTTGATGAAATTAGGAATTTCGACCCCGGGCCCACACGTTCGGATTTCGAAGACTCTTGAAGAATTGAGTTACCCGAAGCCTAAGGGTCGTAATTACATAATTTATTTAGGAATTTATGGCTAAAAATGAAGTTTCACTATTTTCCCAAAACCCCACATTATTCTAGAAATTCCCATGAATTTAAGGTAATGGAAAGAGAAATTTTGTTTGAATTTGATGTTAAAAAGTCATGAAAACGGACTAGAAAATTTCTTACCTGGATGAACTGAACTTGGGCAGCCCTTTCCCTAGCTTGGAGGAGCTCTAATGGAGGTTGGGAGTTGAGAAATGAAAAAGAAACCCGAAATTGGGCATTTTAAATGAGGCTGCCTACAGGGGTTCCGCGCCTGCGACTTTGGGACCGCAGGTGCGGTCCCGCACCTGCGAGGAAAAACCCACACCAGAGGAGTCGCGCCTGTGAAGAAACTCCGCACTAGCGGACTCGTACCAGCGGGCACAAGTCCGCACCAGCGGTCACACCAGCTGCTGTGCACCAACAGTGATTTTGGCTGGTTTTTGGCCGTGCGGGGTCCGGGAGGCCCCTGGGCCCACCCGAGCCCCTGACAAAATATACCAACGAGTTCCAAATCAATATACGGACTCTCTCAAGCCTTCGGAACACTCAAAATAACGCTAAAACTCGAATTCACACCCCCAAACCTCAAGAACCAAACTTAGGAATTTTAAGTTTTCTAACTTTGCTAACAACGTGCCGAACTAACCTACACATCTCGGAATGACACCAAATTTCACAGATTACTCACACAACATCCTACGAACTTGCCCGTGCGGTCAAATTGCCAAAACAACATCATATACATCAAATTAAGCCCAAAGTCCATGAATCCTATCAAATTTCATAAAACATCAAGTATTCCATTTTTAAGTCCGAAGCACATCAAACGAAATCCGATTTCAGCCAAACTTTACAGAAATGACTTAAACCATATATAAGACCTGTACCGGGCGCAGGAACCAAAATACGGGCCTGATACCATCACTTTCTAATCAGATTTCTTTTTCAATTTCCTTAAATATTTTCAGAAAACAATTTTACTCAAAAATTCATTTCTCGGGCTTGGAACCTCGGAATTTGATTCCAGGCATACACCCAATTCCCATATTTCCTACAGAACCTCCGGGACCGTCAAATCACGGGTCCGGGTCAGTTTACCCAAAATATTGATCGAAGTCAAATTTATTCATTTTAATATCAAATCTTGGCATTTTTCACAGAATTTCATATTTAAGTTGTTCGGCTACGTGCCCGGACTGCACACGCAAATCGAGGCAAATAGGAAGGAGGTTTTCAAGGCATTGGGAGTACGGGATGGGTAACAACATAGGTGATGACCCCTTTGGGTCGTCACATTCTCCAGCTCTAAAACAACCGTTCATCCTCGAACGGTCAGAAGAAAGAAGTACCTGAGTTGGGAAATAAATGAGGGTAACGGCTTCGCATATCGGACTTGGACTCCTAGGTCGATGCCTCCGGAGGCTGACCCCTCCACTAAACACGAACAGAAGGGAAACTCTTGGATCTCAACTGGCGAATCTGCCAGTCTAGAATGGCTACCGGCTCCTCCTCATAAGATAAGTCCTTGCCCAACTGGACAGTGCTGAAATCTAACACGTGGGCTGGATCGCCGTGATACTTCCGAAGCATGGACACATGAAGGACTGGATGTACGAATGTTAAGCTAGCTGTCAATGCAAGTCTATAAGCCACCTCTCCCACTCGATCAAGAATCTCAAACGGACCAATGAATCTAGGGCTAAGCTTTCCCTTCTTCCCAAATCTCATCACGCCCTTCATAGGCGACACTCGGAGCAATACTCGCTCACCAACCATGAAAGACACATCTCGAACCTTGTGATCTGCATAACTCTTTTGCCTGGACTGAGCTGTACGAAGCCTATCCTGAATGATCCTGACCTTGTCCAAGGCCTCCTGAACCAAATCTGTACCCAACAACCGAGCCTCTCCCGGCTCAAACCATCCAACCAGAGATCGACACCGCCTACCATATAAAGCCTCATAATGAGCCATCTGGATACTCGACTGGTAGCTATTATTGTAGGCAAACTCTGCTAAAGGCAAGAACTGATCCCATGATCCTTCAAAGTCAATAACACAAGCTCGGAGCATATCCTCCAATATCTGAATAGTCCGCTCGGATTGCCCATCCGCCTGAGGATGAAATGCTGTGCTCAACTCCACCTGGGTGCCTAACTCTCGCTGAACTGCTCCCCAGAAATGCGAGGTAAACTACGCACCCCGGTCCGAAATGATAGATACCGGCACACCATGAAGGCGAACGATCTCCTGGATATAGATCTCAACTAACCTCTCGGATGAATATGAGACTGCCACAGGAATGAAATGCGCTGACTTGGTCAGCCTATCAACAATGACCCAAACTGCATCGAACTTCTTCCGGGAGTCCAGTAACGAAGTCCATAGTGATCCTCTCCCACTTCCACTCGGGAAGCTCAATCCTCTGAAATAAACCACCAGGCCTCTGATGCTCATACTTAACCTGTTGACAATTCAAACACCGCACCACATATGCCACAATATCCTTCTTCATCCTACGCCACCAGTAATGCTGCCACAAATCCTGATACATCTTCGCGGCGCCAGGGTGAATAGAATATCAAAAACTGTGCGCCTCCTCTAGAATCCTCTCCCTCATGCCCTCAACATTAGGAACACATAAGCGGCCCTTAAGTCTCAGAACACCATCCTCGCCAATAGTAACCTCCTTGGCCCTACCCTGAACCACTGTTTCCCGAAGCTCTACCAAGCACGGATCATAGAACTGTCGGGCCTTAATCTCCCCCAATAACGAAGACTGAGCAACCACATGTGCCAATACTCGACGAGGCTCTGAAAGATCTAATCTCACCAAGCGATTCTCCAAGGACTAAATGTCAAAGGCGGGAGGTCTCTCCTCCGCTGCTATATAAGCCAAGCTACCCATACTCTCAGCCTTCCGACTCAACGCATCCGCCACCACATAAGCCTTGCCCGGGTGATAAAGAATGGTAATATCATAATCCTTCAACAACTCAAGCCATATGCGCTGGCTCAAATTAAGATCCCTCTGTCTAAATAAGTGCTGCAAGCTGCGGTGGTTGGTGTAGACCTCATAGGACACCCCATACAAATAGTGCCTCAAGATCTTAAGACCATGAACGATTGCTGCCAACTCCAAATCGTGCACAGGGTAGTTCTTCTCATGAACCTTCATATGGAGTGAAGCATAAGCAATAGCTCTCCCCTCCTACATCAACACGCACCCCAAGCCAACGCGTGAAGCGTCGCAATACACCGTGTACCTCCCAGATCCGGATGGCAATAGTAGAACTGGCGCTGAGGTTAATGCTGACTTGAGCTTTGAAAGCTCGCCTCACACTCGTCAGACCATCAAAACGGGGCATTATTCTGAGTCAATCTGGTCAATGGAGCTACAGTAGAAGAGAAACCCTCCCCGAATCGGCGATAATAACCTGCTAGGCCCAAAAAGCTCCTGATCTCAGTAGCTGTAGTAGGACGCGACCAACTCTAAACTGCCTCGATCTTCTGAGGATCAACCTTGATACCCTCTCCGGATACCACATGCCCCAAAAATGCCACAGAATCCAACCAAAACTCACACTTGGAGAATTTAGCATATAGCTTCTGCTCCCGCAAGGTCTGGAGCACGACTCTCAAATGCTGCTCGTGCTCCCCCAAGCTACGGGAGTAAATCAAAATGTCATCAATGAAGACAATGAAGAAGGAATCAATATACAACCTGAACACCCTATTCATCAAGTCCATAAAGGCTGCTGGGGTGTTAGTCAAACCAAAGGACATCGCCAGGAACTCATAATGGCCATACCTCGTACGAAAAGCAGTCTTCGGAACATCTAAAGCCCGAATCTTCAACTGATGATACCCGGATCTCAAGTCAATCTTAGAAAACACACGAGCACCCTGCAACTGGTCAAATAAATTATCGATGCGAGGCAAGGGATACTTGTTCTTAATGGTAACCTTGTTCAACTGGCGGTAATCAATACACATCCGCATAGACCCATCCTTCTTCTTCACAAATATTACTGGAGCACCCCACGGCGACATACTCAGTCTGATGAACCCCTTAGCTAATAACTCCTCAAGCTGCTCCTTCAACTCCTTCAACTTTTTCGGAGCCATACGATACGGAGGGATAGATATAGGCTGAGTACCTGGGGCTAAATCAATGCAGAAATCAATATCACGAGCCAGAGGCATGCCCGGAAGATACGAAGGAAATACATCAGCATACTCTCGAACAATTGGCACAAAATCAATCATCGGAGACTCGGCGGTGGTGTCCCGCACATAAGCCAAATAGGCTAGAAACCCTTCTCGACCATATGTCGAGCCTTCAAGAACGAAATAACCCGGCTGGATGTGCTAACTGAAGAACCCCTCCATTCCAGCCTAGGAGACTCATGTATGGCCAAAGTAACTATCTTGGCATGGCAATCGAGCACGACATGATAAGGAGATAGCCAATCCATGCCCAGGATAACCTCAAAATTAACCATGTCGAGCAATAAAAGGTCGGCTCTAGCCTCAAACCCACAGAAGGTGATCACACAAGACCGATACACCCGGTCTACCACCACAGAGTCGCCCACAGGAGTGGACACATATATAGGAGATCCCAAATAATCTCGAGAGACATCCAGAAAAGGAGCAAATAAGGCTGAAAACCCGGTCAAATAATACTGAAGCCTCTCTACCATATACTGAGATAATACCTGTGATCACGGAGTCTGAGGCCACTGCATTTGATCTGGACGGAAAGGCATAAAACCTGGCTAGAGCACCTGAAGGCTGGGCTCCCCCAGAACGAGCTGGAGCTGACTGCCATTCTCCGGACTGGCCTCCCCCTCTAGGACGGCCCCTGCCAACCTAACCTCCACCTCTAGGCGGTCGAACTACTAGTGCTGAAACCGCGGGCTAGTGACTCTGATGCACGGCCTTGCCCCAGTACCTGGGACAAAACCTCCATGTGTGGCCCAGGTTCCCACACTCGAAGCAACCCCATGGCACTACTACTCGCTGCCCTGAAGATGAATCCTGAATGGTCGGAGGATGACGAGAGCCCTCAGGCATAGCACTGAAATAAGGATCGAGAGACACCTGATGACTGGAATAACCACTGGGTGAACCCTGAATAGATGGGGGACGATAGGAGCATTCTAGCATGGCACTGAACTGGGGCCTAACAGGGACACCTCGGGGAGGTGGTGGAGGCGCCACATATGGAGGCCTGCTGGGCCGACTACCTCCAAATTGACCCCTGCCCCTAGCTGGAGCCCCTCTAAAGTCACTTGCAAATCTGGCCCTCTTGTCCTGCTGACCCTGCTGACCCTGCTCCCTACTCCTCATCCGGTATCCCTCAATACGTCAAGCTATCTCGACCACAAGCTGGTACTGGGTACCCATATCCACCTCTCGAGCCATGGTGGACCTAATACCTGGATGCAATCCTGCTACAAACCTCCGAACTCTCTCAGCATCGGTGGGTAATATCATAAGAGCATGGCGTGATAGCTCTGAAAATATGGCCTCATAATCCGTCACAGATATCTGCTCCTGCTCCAACCGCTCAAACTGAACCCTCAGCTCTTCCCCCTCAGAGGGTGGAATATATTTGTCCAAGAACATCTGCGTGAACTGCTCCCAAGTGACCATAGAAGAATCGGCTGGCTTGCTGAGAATATAAGACTGCCACCACCTGCGAGCTCTGCCCTCTAACTGGAATGTAGTGAAATCCACCCCATGGGACGCTAGGATCCCCATGTTGTGCAGTCTATCCCTGCACCTATCAATGAAATCCTGGGCATCCTCCCCTCGCTCACCCTCGAAGACTGGAGGGCGTAAGCGGGTCCATCTATCTAACATCTCATGCTGGTCACAACCCACAATTGGTATGGGATCTGGTGCTGCTGTTGCAAGCTGGGCATCATCCACGGGCAGCGTACCCGGGGTGGAATGTAATGTTGCTGTCGGACCTGCAACCTGGGTAGTAGGGGTTTTGGCTCCCCCTCTTGCCTGTGAAGTGACAGGGTCTGCTGGAAATAAACCAGCCTAGGACATGGTGTGTAAAGACCCGTAAAATTTTCTTGTAAAAACAAATATGCCCGAGTGAGTCCCCGAGTTGTTGTTATTGTGGAAAATTTTTAAAACAGACCTAAACTGAGTAAAAAAGTACGCCGAGACTTAAAGAATGTAATTTTCCAGAAAGTAGGTATTATGCGACGCACTATGCGATCGCACAGTGTGTATGCGGACAGCATAATGGTCGCATACCTAGGTAGAATATTGCCCCATTTGAAGTCAACTATGCGGTCCAGTATGCGACCGCATAACGTGTATGCGGACCGCACAATTTGTCGCATACCTGGGCAGTGTGTTCTGGATTTTTATCCTATCTTGAGGGTCATTGTGCAGTCAGATCTGTGAACCGCATGTCAGGAATGCGATCGCATTCTTGTGTTGGGCCCTATTTTTCTAATTTTTAAAACCCGACCCCAGTTCATTAAAACACCCCTCCCCTTCATTTTTAATCATTTTCTGAACAAAATTAGAGATAGGGGAGAGAGGGTTCTTGAGAGAGAAGGATTCATCTTTACCAATTAGATTTTGAAAGTCACTCAGGCTTGGAAATTTCGAGTAATCATCTCCTTATTCATTCTAACAGGTAAGAATCCCCAAGCCCTTCTCATTAGTTTTCTGATTTTAAACAAAAGCGGGACTCTCATGAATTGATTCTTGAAAATATAAGTTTATACCTCGCATGCATGATCATTAATGTCCATAGTCTAGTAAGAGGAAGTGGGTTGGGCTAAAGTTCATAAATAAGGGGTTGGCGATCTAAAGGGAGAGTCACATAGCAGTTGAAAAATGCTTAAAAGGGGTTCAAATTGCATGCATGGTTTCCAATTCTAAGTTAAATATGTTTAACTGTGAACTAGGTTGACGGTACTAGTAGGTCCGGTGATTTGTGAGTAAAAGTTGAAAAGGGATTTCAACCCCAGGTATGTATGGCTAACTTTAACCTTCGTAGAATCCTCTTGTTGGGTTCGAGTATGTGGTATGTTAACCTTGTTTGGAAATATGTGAATTAACTATTCAAACGTGTAAAGACGTGAGGCTTTATTCTCTGATTCTTTCTGGTTGATTGTCATGCTACTGTGCTGTATGAAGTTGTAAAAGATGTTTGATGTGTAATGAACAAAAGATTTATAATGTGCTCAAATGTGGGAATGTGTAAAATAGTTGAAATCCATACGTGGGAAGTAATGAAAAAGAGTAGTGTGAAACAATGTACCTGAATTGAGCGAATGTGGCAGCATCGTGTTCATGAAATTTCTACTTGATAAATGTTATGGTGCCTTGGGCCAAAATAAATGAGACGTTGATATGAATTTGTATTCCTTGATTTGGTGATTCTTGTGATGAAATTGTTTGTGATTGTGCTGTGAATTAAATTATTAATCAGGGTCGGGTTGCGCGCCGCAACACGAAGTAATAAGGTGTGGGTTGTGGTGATAAGGATGGATTAAATTGTCAGGTGGGGTCGGGTTGCAAGCTGCAACACGAAGTAATAAGGTTGATGGGTTGTGATAATAAGGGTGGCCGAAGTAATAGGGATGAAATGTGATCGTTATCACTACTGAAATGAAAATCTATGAGCTCTTGAATATGATGATGTTGAAAGGGAAGAAGGAGATATTGTGCATCTTTTTTGATTTTGGTTGTTTCCTTCCATGTGCATTGATTAATTGGTTCTATTGTGTTCCTTAATTTTTTATTGCTTGATTGTAGTTGGGATAAAGTTTTATACATACTAGTACTATTCCATAGTACTAACGTCCCTTTTGCCGGGGGCGCTACATCTTTTATATGGATGTAGGTGGGTCCATAGCAGGTTGCTCAGCTCGCCGTTAGTGGTGCCTTCTCCTCACCCTTTTCAGTTGTACTGGTGAGCCCCACTTCCTCTCGGGGCCATGTATAGTTCATAACATCTCCTTTTGAGTATATTATGTATTGTAAGGTATAGTCGGGGCCTTGTTGCCGGCAAGTATTGTATAAGCTCCTAGTACTCTTAGAGGCTCCGTAGACACAATGTGGGTGCATATTTATATTTTGGGTAGTGGTTGTATTTGCTCGTAATCGCGGTCCGTATTGGGAAGTGTTGTATCTATTATGTATGTTTTGGGGAAATCTGGTATAATAATGTAAAATGAGGAAGAATTGGATTTATTGTGGTAATCACACATTTTTAAGCTTATCTCACTGCTTCACATAAATAATGGATGATGTAAACACGGGGAGGCGCATTGGGTAGGAAGGGCAAATCAGGTTCGCTTGACTGGGGCCACCCGGTTGAGTGCCGGTCGCGTCCCTCAATTTTGGGGCATGACAAACTTGGTATCTAAGCCTAAGGTTTTAAAAAGTGTCCTAGGATGTCACAGAGCCGTTTCTAGTAGAGCC
This sequence comes from Nicotiana paniculata, assembly GCA_005239505.1. Taxonomy (NCBI): domain Eukaryota; kingdom Viridiplantae; phylum Streptophyta; class Magnoliopsida; order Solanales; family Solanaceae; genus Nicotiana; species Nicotiana paniculata. The sequence continues at coordinate 16,976 of ML335831.1, forward strand.
CTTCTTATTGGTGTGTTGTCGACCACATCTATAATTAGGGGGCTACATGGATATTTAGGAAAACACCCTTTCATTGTTATTCTATATCGTGCGGTGAAGTGGAAGGTGAAAATATTCTTGTCTAATTCGTACTCTGTTCCAAAATTTTCAGTGATGGCACCAAAGAAGAGAGATCGACTCGGCTTAGAGGCCAATGCCGCCCCAAGTGTGGCCGTAACTTCTGTACCCGATGGTGCGGGTGGGAGAAAATCCACGACCTTGAATCCGTCGGGCCTACCTGTTCCAGATCAGAGTGTTCCTATTCCTGCTGCGGTGTAGGGTGCTACAACCTCTCCCGCCGATATTCCTCATCCTTCCTCTGTTCCAGCTCCAGGTCCCGGTGCATCCGATGGGGACCTCAGGGGAGCTATTCATATGTTGACCCAGTTAGTGGCCGCTCAGACCCAAGATCTCATGCTGCCCCTGCGTCCTCTAGCGAACAGGGAGATTCTGCCGGTTCTAAAGTCAACTAGTTTCTGCGGTTGGCCCCTCCAGAGTTCTCAGGTATTGATCCAGAGGCCAATCCGCAGGACTTCCTAGATGAAATCTACAAGAAACTTCGGGTTATGAAGACTACAGAGACAGAGGGGGTTGAGTTAGCATCTTACAGGTTGAGGGGATCAACGTATTCCTGGTTCAGGATGTGGGAGGATTCCCGTGGGGAGGAAAGTCTTCCGGCGAGATGCGATGAGTTCGTTGATGCTTTCATGGATCAATTCTTGCCTGCCGAGACTATGGCAGCCCGTGCCACGGAGTTTGAGGTTCTCAAGCAGGGTAATATGAGTGTGTGGGAGTACCACATGAAGTTTGTGAGGTTGTCCAAGTACGCCTCTCAGTTGGTATTGGCTATGGATGCCAGAGTTCGATGGTTTGTTCAGGGCCTCAGTCCCTTGGTTGTGAATGAAGCTGCTACGGCTGCTTTGCACTCAGACATGAATTATGGTAAGATAGTGGGATTCGCCCAGGCCACGAAGGCTAGAAAGTTGAAGATAAGGTCGGAGAGGGAGAGTATCAGCAGGGCCCGGTCAGCAGTCCACTCGGGGAGTTCAGTTGGAGGAGGGAGACCAGTTGAGGGGAGAGGACCATCAGGGCCCTCCCGGTCTTATGCTCAGTCCTCATCCAGTGCACCGCCCCCAGTGCCTCGCTATCAGCAGAGCAGTCACTAGGGGCCAAGATCAGATATCAAGAGAACCCATCAGTCCGGTCGTCCAGGAGGGAGGTTCCAGCAGCAGAGGAGGGCTCTGTGCCCCAAGTGTGGGAGGTTCCATACCTAGTCGTGTTACCTGGATCTCCCGGTATGCTACGGGTGTGGGGTGAGGTTATATTTAGCGGGATTGCCGTGCGCCCAGTCAGGGCATGAGTAGTAGTTTTGCTCAGCCGTCCGGTTCTGCGGTTGCCGCATCTTCAGTACGTCCCCCAGCTCCAGTAGGGCGTGGTGCATTTAGAGGTGGAGCTCGTGGTAGAGGTGGACCCAGCCAGTTCTATGCTTTGAGTGGTCTCCAGAGTGCAGAGGCTTCTCCAGATGTTGTTACAGGTATTCTGGATGTTCAAGCCCTTGATTGTTATGCTCTTATTGATCCGGGGTCCTCCTTGTCCTATGTTATCCCATTTATTGCTTCAAGTTTTGGGATAGAACCCCAACAACTTCATGAGCCGTTCTCTGTGTTGACTCCGGTTGGTGATTCCATTACAGCCGCGCGAGTCTATAGGAATTGTGTTGTCACGGTGTGTGGTCGAGATACCACGGCCGATCTTATCGAACTAGGGATGGTAGATTTTGTTGTTATCATGGGAATGGATTGGCTTTACTCGTGCTTTGCTAAACTCGACTGCCGAACCAGATTTATGAGGCTAGAGTTTCCTAATGAGTCAGTTATTGAGTGGAAAGGGAATGGTGTGGTGCCAAAGGGTAGGTTTATTTCCTACCTTAAGGCCTCGAAAATGATTAAGAACGGGTGTTTTTATCATTTGGTCCGGGTTGCGGACACCACTTCAGAAGTGTCTGCCCCCGAGTCCGTCCTAGTCGTAAATGAGTTTCTTGAAGTATTTCCGAATGAGCTTCCAGGGATTCCGCCAGATAGAGAGATTGATTTCGGGATTGATGTATTTCCAGATATGCAACCAATATCTATTCCACCATACAGAATGGCACCAGCAGAGTTGAAGGATTTAAAGGAGCAGTTGAAAGACTTATTAGAGAAGGGGTTCATTCGGCCGAGTGTGTCGCCCTGGGGCGCTCCGGTTCTTTTTGTCAGGAAGAAGGATGGGTTGCTTCATATGTGTATTGACTATCGGCTGCTCAGCAAGGTCACTATCAAAAACAAGTATCCATTGCCTCGGATAGATGATTTGTTTGACCAATTGCAGGGTGCGAGGTTCTTCTCCAAAATTGATATACGGTCGGGGTACCACTAGTTGAAGATTAGAAAGCAGGATATTCCTAAGACCGCCTTCAGAACTCGTTATGGCCATTCTGAATTTTTGGTAATGTCCTTTGGACTAACCAATGCTCCAACGGCTTTCATGGATCTTATGAATCGGGTCTTCAAACCGTTTCTTGATTCCTTCGTGATTGTTTTTATTGATGACATCCTTGTCTACTCGCGAAGTCAGAAGGATCACGCTAATCACCTCAGAGCAGTTCTGCAGACTCTTAATCAACATCAATTGTATGCCAAGTTTTCAAAATGTGAATTTTGGTTGGAGTCAGTTACATTTTTGGGGCATGTTGTTTCGAGAGAAGGGATTAAGGTTGACCCCTAGAAGATCACAGCGGTAAAGGATTGGCCTAGATCGATGACCCCGACAAAGATTCGCAGTTTCTTGGGTCTAGCCGGGTATTATCGGAGATTTGTGGAGGGTTTCTCTACCCTCGCCTATCCACTGACTAAATTGACGCAGAAGGCAACTAAGTTCCAATGATCCGACGTTTGTGTAAAGAGATTTCAGGAATTGAAATCAAGATTGACTTCAGCACCGGTGTTAACTTTTCCAGAAGGCACAGAGGGATTTGTGGTTTATTGTGATGCTTCAAGGGTTGGTTTGGGATGTGTGTTGATGCAACACGAGAAGGTTATAGCCTATGCTCCCAGGCAGCTCAAGAATCACGAGAAGAATTATCCGACACATGATTTAGAACTCGCGGCAGTTGTGTTCACATTAAAAATTTGGTGGCACTATTTGTATGGGGTCCATGTGGACGTGTTCTCAGACCATAAGAGTCTCCAATATTTGTTCAAGCAGAAGGAGTTGAATTTAAGGCTGCGGCGATGGTTAGAATTGCTTAAGGATTATGATATGAACATTCTGTACTATCCGGGAAAAGCAAACGTAGTGGCCGACGCTCTCAGTCGGAAGTCTATGGGCAGTCTGGCTCATTTGGAGAAAGATCAGAGGCCGTTGGCTGGAGAGGTTTTTCAATTGGCTAGTCTGGGGGTCCGTCTCTCGACCTCAGACGAGGGAAAAGTCATGGTGCATAATAGGGCAGAATCCTCACTTGTAGCGGAAGTCAAGGAGAAGAAGTTTATTGATCCAGCACTGGCGCAGTTGAAGGAGGCAGTTTTGAATAACAAGATTTCAGCATTTTCACTCGGGAGCGATGATGGTGTTTTGCGGTGCCAGGGAATGTTATGTGTTCCTGATGTGGATAATCTTCGGGAGAGGGTGATGGAGGAAGCTCACAATTCCAGGTATTCTGTGCACCCAGGTTGTACAAAAATGTATCAAGATCTCCGGGAAGTTTATTGGTGGAGCGGTATGAAAAGAGGTGTGGCAGTATTTGTATCTAAATGTCCGAATTGTCAGCAGGTGAAGGCCGAGCATCAGAGGCCGGGTGGGGTAACTCAGCTTATGGAAATTCCAATGTGGAAATGGGAAATGATAAACATGGATTTGGTGGTAGGGTTACCTCACACTCAGCGCAAGTTCGAATCAATTTGGGTGATAGTGGATCGACTCACGAAATCAGCGCACTTCTTGCTGATCAAGTCCACCGATACTGCAGAACAATATGCTCAGCTGTATATCAAGGAAGTAGTCAGGCTTCATGGTACTCCAGTTTCTATTATCTCAGACCGAGGAGCCCAGTTCACGGCTAATTTTTGGAGGAAACTTTAGCAAGGTTTGGGTACTTAGGTAAATCTCAGCACAACTTTCCATCCGCAGACTGATGGTCATGCAAAGCGGACTATTCAGACGCTTGAAGATATTTTATGGGCTTCTATGTTCGATTTCAAGGGTAGTTGGGATGATCATCTACCGCTTATCGAATTTTCCTACAATAAAAACTTTCACGCTAGTATTCATATGGCCCCATTTGAAGCATTATACGAAAGGAGGTGTATATCTCCGATTGGGTGGTTCGAGGTTGGTGAAGTAGAATTTTTAGGGCCATATCTTGTGCACCAGGCATTGGAAAAAGTCAGAGTCATTCGGGAGAGGATGAAAACCACTCAGAGCTGTCAAAAATCCTATGCGGACGTTCGTCGAAGAGAATTGGAATTCCAAGTTGATGATTGGGTACTCTTGAAAGTATCTCCCATGAAGGGAGTGATGCGGTTTTGGAAGAAAGAGAAATTGAGCCCAAGGTATGTCGGGCCATATCGGATTGCTCAAAGGATAGGACAAATGGCTTATAATTTGGAGTTACCCCCTAGATTTTCATTAGTGCACCCGGTGTTCCACGTGTCCATGTTGAAGAAAGTGGTTGGAGATCCATCAGCCATCGTGCCAGTTGAGACTATTGAGGGTAATGAAGAATTATCATATGAAGAGGTTCCGGTTGCTATTCTTGATCGACAAGTCCGTAGATTGAGGAACAACGAAATTGCTTCAGTTAAAGTATTGTGGCAAAGTCAGCACATTGAGGAAGACACGTGGGAAGTGGAGAATGAGATGAAAGAAAAATATCCCCACTTGTTTGAATAAGTCTAGTAGTGATCGTCAGACCTGTCATCTCTAGAAAAATTATATTTTATGTCCGGTTTTGTGCAAAAGCACCCCATCTTCCCCTAATTGCCTTATTGTTGTAATCTCCCAATGTGTGCTAAAACTGAACCCGCTATTCCATTTGGGTAGGGTGTAACCCTTGGGGTAAATGAGAGTTTTGTGGAACGTATGTGTTAGGCAAGTGATTAATAGTAGTATAGGTTGGTAATGATTAATTGAAAGGAATATAGTATATTGAGGTGATTGGGTTGTATGGGACTCATTAAAACTACCAAGTTATGTGCAAAAATGTGAATCATGTGCAAATTGCGGTATGAGAAGAAAGAACTATGTGTAGTGACAAACTGATTGGATAATTGTCAATTGTTGAGGTAACAACGTTGTGTGTGAGTTATTGGGTGATTAAAACTGTGTAATGGTGCTTGGAAATGTATTTCGGAGGCTCTCTGGCAGGTAGATAGGTCTAATTAAAAAGGGAACCCTGGCAAAGTTTTTCTGAAAGATTGGAGTTAGTGAAAATCTGGAATTTTGCATATCATGCTTTCAAAACTAAATGATTTCCAAAACCCTCATTCGAGGACGGATGCTTTTTAAGGGGGGAAGGATATAAAGACCCTTAAAATTTTTTTGTAAAAAAAAAAATGCCCGAGTGACGGAGTGAGTCCCCGAGTTGTTGTTTTTGTGGAAAAATTTTAAAACAGACCTAAACTGAGTAAAAAAGTACCCCGAGACTTAAAGAATGTAATTTTCCAAAAATTAGGTATTATGCGACGCACTATGCGATTGCACTGCGTGTATGCGGACCGCATAATGGTCGCATACCTAGGCAGAATACTGCCCAATTTGAAGTCAACTATGCGGTCCAGTATGCGATCACATAACGTGTATGCAGACCGCACAATTGTTCGCATACCTGGGCAGTGTGTTCTGGATTTTCTGCCCATCTTTAGGGCCATTATGCGGTCAGATCTGCGAACCGCATGTCAGGAATGCGATCGCATTCCTGACCGCATTCTTGTGTCGGGCCCTATTTTTCTAATTTTTAGAACCTGATCCCAGTTCATTAAAACACCCCTCCCCTTCATTTTTAACCAGTTTCTGAACAAAATTAGAGAGAGGGGAGAGGGTTCTTGAGAGAGAAGGCTTCATCTTTACCAGTTAGATTTTCAAAGTCACTCAGGCCTGGAAATTTTGAGTAATCATCTCCTTCTTCATTCTAACAGGTAAGAATCCCCAAGCCCTTCTCATTAGTTTTCTGATTCTAAACAAAAGGGGGACTCTCATGAATTGATTCTTGAAAATATAAGTTTATACCTCGCATGCATGATCATTAGTGTCCATAATCTAGTAAGAGGAAACAGGTTGGGCTGAAGTTCAAAAATAAGGGGTTGGCGATCTAAAGAGGGAGTCACATAGCAGTTGACAAATGCTTAAAAAGGGTTCAAATTGCATGCATGTTTCCAATTCTGAGTTGAATATGTTTAACTGTGAACTAGGTTGACGGTACTAGTAGGTCCGGTGATTTGTGAGTAAAAGTTGAAAAGGGATTTCAATCCCAGGTATGTATGGCTAACTTTAACCTTCGTAGAATCCTCTTGTTAGGTTCGAGTATGTGGTATGTTAACCTTGTTTGGAATATGTGAATTGGCTGTTCAAACGTGTTAAGACGTGAGGCTTTATTCTCTGATTCTTCCTAGTTGATTGTCATGCTACTGTGCTGTATTTTTTTTAAAAGGTGTTTGATGTGTAATGAACGAAAGATTTATAATGTGCTCAAATGTGGGAATGTGTAAAATAGTTGAAAGCCATACGTGGGAAGTAATGAAAAAGAGTATTGTGAAACAATGTACCTGAATTGAGCAAATGTGGCAGCATAGTGTTCATGAAATTTCTACTTGATAAATGTTATGGTGCCTTGGGCCCAAATAAATGAGTCGTTGATATGAATTTGTATTCCTTGATTTGGTGATTCTTGTGATGAAATTGTTTGTGATTGTGCTGTGAATTAAATTGTCAGGCGGGGTCGGGTTGCGCGCCGCAACACGAAGTAATAAGGTGTGGGTTGTGGTGATAAGGATGGATTAAATTGTCAGGCGGGGTCGGGTTGCACACCGCAACACGAAGTAATAAGGTTGATGGGTTGTGGTGATAAGGGTGACCGAGGTAATAAGGGTGACCGAGGTAATAAGGATGAAATGTGATCGTTATCACTACTGAAATGAAAATCTATGAGCTCTTGAATATGATGATGTTGAAAGGGAAGAAGGAGAGATTGTGCATCTTGTTTGATTTTGGTTGTTTCCTTCCATGTGCATTGATTAATTGGTTCTATTGTGTTCCTTAATTATGTATTGCTTGATTGTACTTGGGATAAAGCTTGTTTATACATACTAGTACTATTCCACAGTACTAACGTCCCTTTTGCCAGGGGCGCTACATCTTTTATATGGATGTAGGTGGGTCCATAGCAGGTTGCTCAGCTAGCCGTTAGTGGTGCCTTCTCCTCATCCTTTTCAGCTGTACCGGTGAGCCCCACTTCCTCTTGGGGCCATGTGTAGTTCATAACATCTCCTTTTGAGTATATTATGTATTGTAAGGTATAGCCGGGGCCTTGTTGCCGGTAAGTATTGTATAAGCTCCTAGTACTCTTAGAGGCTCCGTAAACACAATGTGGGTGCATATGTATATTTTGGGTAGTGGTTGTATTTGCTCGTAATCGCGGTCCGTATTGGGAAGTGTTGTATCTATTATGTATGTTTTGGGAAATCTAGTATAATAATGTAAAATGAGGAAGAATTGGATTTATTGTGGTAATCACATGCCTTTAAGCTTATCTCACTGCTTCACATAAATAATGGATGATGTAAACACGGGGAGGCGCGTTTGGTAGGAAGGGCAAATCAAGTTCGCTTGACTGGGGTCACCCGGTTGAGTGCCGGTCGCGTCCCTCAATTTTTAGGCGTGACATGGTGTCCATGAACCTCATCATACGACCCATGGCTTCATGAAAGCCCGGCGCGGTGATAAAGTCTATGGATGCCGGATCTGCTGGGGGCACCTCATCCTGCTTCTCTAATATAGGGTCCTCCGGCGACGGGACCGGTGTAGCTCTGGGACATCCTCGTCCCCTACCACAGGCAGGTGCTCTACCCCTGCCCCCCTACCACGGCCTCGAGCGACGAGGGCGGCACCCTCTCCCGAGTCAGGCACATCTCACCATCTGGGAGAGAATAGAAGCATGAATTTAGTAAATCATAGACTGCACGATAGAGTAAGAAAAAATAGAGGTTTCCTAACATCCTGTAGCCCCCTGAAGATAAGTACATACATCTCCGTACCAATCCGCAAGACTCTACTGGGTTTTCCCAGGACTCGTGAGACTTACGTGAACCTAGCGCTCTGATACCACGTTGTCACGACCCAATTTCCCACACGGGTCGTAATGGCGCCCAACAACAAGGTTAGGCAAGCCAACATAAATTCTACTAAGTGTTACCCTTCCCATGTGATGAATTAATCCAACTTTTACCAGTTTTAAGCATTTATTTACAGGATATTAGCATGAAAATAAGACATCTGATACGTGAGTCAAAAGATAAGCATATGTATGAAAATTCAGCCCAACAACCCAAAATGTACGCACGTGTGTGCCAGGAACTAGTGTCATGAGTGTCACCGGCAACTATCAGAATACACTAGAATACATAAGTATATACAATCCCCTAGTCTGAATGAAATAGACTAGGAAAATAACAAAAGGAAACTCCAAGGTGCTGCCAGCAATCGCCAGGAAGAGTAGCTCACCGTGAAGTATAACCAACCCCGATCAGTATCTAGCACCGGACTGATGATCAGACGTACCAACCTCCAGACCTGTACAATCAAGTACAGAAGAAAAAGAAAGTGCAGCATGAATACATACATAAATATGTACCCTGTGAGTATACCGCCTAATCTGGAAGAAGTAGTGACGAGAAGTCGACTCGATACTCACTAAGGTCCAACAGTAATAAAGTAAGAAAGATGTAAGGAAACCAATAGGCATGAAAGACAAATAACCTAGTACATCGATATTAGACATCAAATAACAATCCAAAATCCACCAAGGTTGATATCCGCCGTGGCGTACGGCCCGATCCCATCCTGTAATCCTTGTCGTGGCGTACGGCCCGATCCCATCTTATAATCCTCACCGTGGCGTATGGCCCGATCCCATCTTGTAATCCTCGCCGTGGCGTATGGCCCGATCCCATCCTGTAATCCTCGCCGTGGCGTACGGCCCGATCCCATCCTATAATCCTCACCGTGGCGTACAACCCGCTCCCATAATATATTTACTTTCTCATCACTCTGCCGTGGCGTATGGCCCGATCCAACAATATACTCAATCATCACTCTACCGTGGCGTACGACCCAATACCATCCTCTGATTATTATTATCACACTTAAATCAAACCAAGTATCACCACGTTCAAAGGCAACAATACCAATCACACAAGAATACAAGTCATATTTAGGCTACAATAGGGAAAAACAATGAACATGCAGTGTCCTAACTACCCGGACGAAGCAGTAATAGCCACTACGTACGGACTCTCGTCACTTGGTGCGTACGTAGCCCCCAAACAAGATCACATAGCAATCAAGGTTACATATAGGGACAATTTCCCTCTCACGAGGTTAGAAAGAAGACTCACCTCGATAAAAGCACTCCTCAGACCAAGGACCGGATCAAAGGATGCGCCCGAAACTCTGAAACTACTCTTGACAGCTCACAACTAGCCAAACATAGTATATTTAAATCAATTTCAGTCCCAAGAAGGAGAATTAACAATAAATCCCAAAGTTTAAGCATTCTTGACGAAATTAGGAATTTTGACCCCCGGCCCACACGTTCGGATTTCGAAGACTCTTGAAGAATTGAATTACCCGAAGCCTAAGGGTCGTAATTACATAATTTATTTAGGAATTTATGGCTAAAAATGAAGTTTCGCTATTTTCCAAAAACCCCACATTCTTCTAGCAATTCACATGAATTCAAGGTAATGGAAAGAGAATTTTTGTTTGAATTTGATGTTAAAAAGTCTTGAAAACGGACTAGAAAATTTCTTACCTGGATGAACTGAACTTGGGCAGCCCTTTCCCTAGCTTGGAGGAGCATGGAGGGTGGGAGTTGAGAAATGAAGAAGAAACCCGAAATTGGGCATTTTAAATGAGGCTGCCTACAGGGGTTCCGCGCCTGCGACTTTGGGACCGCATGTGCGGTCCCGCACCTGTGAGGAAAAGTCCGCACCAGCGGAGTCGCGCCTGCGAAGGAACTCCGCACCAGCGGACTCGCACCAGCGGGCACAAGTCCGCACCAGCGGTCACACCAGCTGCTGTGCACCAGCAGTGATTTTTGCTGGTTTTTGGCCTCGTGCGGGGTCCGGGAGGCCCCTGGGCCCACCCGAGCCGCTGACAAAATATACCAACGAGTCCCAAATCAATATACGGACTCGCTCAAGCCTTTGGAATACTCAAAATAACGCTAAAACTCGAATTCACACCCCCAAACCTCAAGAACCAAACTTAGGAATTTTAAGTTTTCTAACTTTGCTAACAACGTGCCGAACTGACCTATACATCTCGGAACGACACCAAATTTCATAGATTACTCACACAACATCCTATGAACTTGCCCGTGCGATAAAATTGCCAAAACAACATCATATACATCAAATTAAGCCTTAAAGTCCATGAATCCTATCAAATTTCATAAAACATCAAGCATTCCATTTTTAAGTCTGAAACACACCAAACGAAATCCGATTTCAACCAAACTTTACAGAAAGGACTTAAACCATATATAAGACCTGTACCGGGCACCAGAACCAAAATACGGGCCCGATACCATCATTTTTTAATTAGATTTCTTTTTTAATTTCCTTAAATATTTTCAGAAAACAATTTTACTCAAAAATTCATTTCTCGGGCTTGGAACCTCGGATATCGATACCAGGCATACGCCCAAGTCCCATATTTCCTACGGACCCTCCAAGACCGTCAAATCACGGGTCCAGGTCCGTTTACCCAAAATATTGATCGAAGTCAAATTTATTTATTTTAATATCAAATCTTGGCATTTTTCACAGAATTTCATATTTAAGCTGTCCGGCTACGCGCCTGGACTGCACACGTAAATCGAGGCAAATACAAAGGAGGTTTTCAAGGCCTCAGGAGTACGGGATGGGTGAAAACATAAGTGATGACCCCTTTGGGTCGTCACATCCTCTTCCATAGGGCTAATCATGTTTTGGGGGTATTAATATATTTCCATTTCCCGAGGACGAGCAAGAGTCTAAGTGTGGGGTGTTGATAATCGGCTTAATGTATGCATATTTTAATATTAATCGCTTCACAATTTGCTCATGTATCGAAGATTTGAGATGTTTAATATGATGATTTGTGCTAAATTATGGTATGTCTATGTGTAGGAATCATTCAGATGCAATTTGGGACGAAATGGAGCGAATTGGAGAAAAATCGGAGCAAAAAGGCAAAACGTGAATTTTGAGGGCCACAACCAACGTAGGACGCTGGCTGTGGCGTAGTTTCCAGTAGCAAAAAAAATTTGAGCGCCAGGGCCAGCGTCCCACGGTGCCCTGGACGCTCGGATTGTGAAGTTCTCCTATTCCAACTAGGACTCAGTTATTTCGACTCCAAGACGCCCCTAACTCATATAAAAGCCAATCTAAACCTATTTTTTGGAGGAGGACGTGATTTTTAAAGGAGAACAAAAGTACGAAACACTCGGGAGCACGGATTTGAGCAATTCTTCCATTCTTCCTTTTGTATTCATTGTTTTTATGTTTGAAAACACTAATTTTGATGATTGTATGAACATGAGTGGCTAAGAACCTTATTTTTCTAGGGTCATGAGTATCATATTGGGTTGTTTATTTAATTCTGTTTTTAGTTATTTTACTGAGTAGCTAATAGTGAAATACTATCTATGTATCTAGAGTTGAACTTGAGAGTGAGAATTCTAGATTGCATATAGAATCACATAGAGCAGGTTCTTGAAATTGGACATCCACGAACGAATTCGCAATTAGGATAGAGATATACCTAATTGCCTTGCTTGGTTGAAATACAGGAAGTGTAAATGCATTCTTGTTAATCTTAATTCCATAGACATATAGGCATTAAGTTAGTTTGAATAGGCAAGTAAGAACTCGACAGATTCTTATGAGTAATATCAACCCTGTCAATAAACAACCTAGATAAATCAATTAGTCATTTTAAGCCTAGAACACAACACTGTTGTTAGCTAACCCGTGACCCTGGAATATTATCTTTTATTGATTGTTATCCGAAATTTTTTAAGTATTGTGGTTGATTTCTAGTTATTTAATTAATTAATAATTTTTAGATAGTAAATTAGTAAATTATCTATTTTGTGAGAAATCTGTTGAATCGATAAGTTAATTGAGTTTGAATCAGTTAAAAGTTAATCATAAGTCTTCATGGGAACGATACTCTACTCACTACTCTATTACTTGACGATCAGGTATACTTGCGTGAGTGTGTTTGGTCACAACATTATTCCCTAATATAGAAGTGGATCATCTCATAAGAACAGGCTCAGATCATGCTACACTCTTGATGAGTTGTGGAGATGAGGTTTTGCAATTTGTCAAACCATTCAGGTTCTTAAACTTCTAGACCAAACATGAATCCTTTATGGAGGTGGTTAGACAGAAGTGGATGGCTGATTTTAATGGTGATCCTTTCTTGATGTTTAAACAGAAGTTAAAGAGGGTTAAGATTGCTCTTTCGAAATGGAGCAAGCTCACTTATGGTGATATTTTCAAGCAGCTGGCTATTAGGGAAGATGTGGTTAGAGTGAAGGAAATGTTGTTTGAAGAAGAGCCAACAATGGAGAACAGAATGGTACTTCAAAAAGCTCAAGCTCATTTGAAGAAGTACTTGTGCATTGAGGAGCAGTATTGTAAAAAAAAAGCTGGAATGAATTGGTTTGCAGAAGGGGAAAAAAATACCAGATTTTTCCATAACCATGTCAATGGTAAAATGCAAAAGCTTCAATTGAAGAGAATTCAGAATAACAATGGTACATGGATTGATTCACAGGAGCTAATGGCTGATGCAACAGTGGAATTTTTCTAGAAGAAGTTCACAAAAGAAGATGATCCAACAAGTTTTGAACTGTTAAACAATGTACCTAAAATGGTGTCTAATGAGCAGACTTTAGAACTTTGTATAGTTCCTACAAGAGAGGAGGTGAAGGCAACATTGTTTGCATTAAGTGGTGAGAGTGCAAGTGGTCCAGATGGATTCACTGAATTTTCTTTCAAGTTTGTTGGGAGATAGTAGGTGAAGACATTCACAATATACTGAAGTTGTTTTATGGAGGATGCTCTTTGCCTAAATCCATAACTCACACAAACCTTGTCCTGTTGCCTAAAAATCAAATGGTTCAAACATTCTCTGATCTCAGACCTATATGTATGAGAAATTTTATATACAAAGTGTTCTCTAGGGTGGTTCATGATAGGCTGGAGAAGATACTGCCTACTTTGATTTCCTCCAATCAGTCAGGTTTCGTCAAGGGGAGAAGCATATTTGAAAACATTTTGTTAACTCAGGAGATTGTTACTGATATAAGACTAAGGGGAAAACCTACCAATGTAGTTATTAAACTTGACATGGAAAATGCTTATGATAGGGCATTATGCATGTGTTGAGGAGAATGGGATATGCAGAATGTTTCACCAACATGGTGTGGAATCTACTTGCCAATAATTGGTATTCAGTACTGATCAATGGTCAAGCTTCAAGCTTCGTTGATTCAACAAGAGGTGTCAAGCAAGGGGATCCTCTATCACCAGCCTTGTTTATTCTCTCAGCAGTGGTATTGTCTAGGTCATTGAATAATCTATTTGAGGACAAGAGGTTCAAAGGCTTTGACATGCCTAAGTTGACTGATCCACCGAATCACCTAGCCTATGCAGATGACACTATTATCTTTGCCTCTGCTGATCCATACTCTTACTTAAACCCTTTTAAAAAATACAAAGCACTCTCACATATACTCTTAGAAATCTAGGTTCTGCCCCTTCTGTGTGAGCATTGCCTTGGGACCCTTGATCTCCCTATGAACTTTGACACACAGAGGCTGGCCATTCCACACTGCACTTACTCTATTTTGGCTATGCTCTTACTGTTTGAAAGTTAACTCCCCTTTAATTAGAGGAAGTACTTAAACTGATTGATTTTGACTCCTTTAATTGCTGCCTGACTTTGATCTGCACCTTATTTACTACTATTTTAAAATCTATATAGACCCCAGCCTCTTATTTTTTTAAAAGGACGAATTGATCTATTCAAATCTCTCTCACACAATTAAAAAACTCTCTGCTCTCTCTCTTATGTGCTAGTTACTGCTATTCTAAGTTAGCCGGCTGCAAGCCAAGGCTAACTATTGTGTATCTCCTACTTCCTGTTTGTGTTACTGCTTTCTTCACTTCACTGGAATGTTCTAATTTAGATTTCAGTCCTCAAACCAACATGTTTCTATTACTGTTGTAATTTAGTATGTTTCTAATTTGCTTTTTCTTATTATTCAACATGTATCTAGGATCCTGAACTCCATTCACATGTTAAGTTAGGCTTTACTTGCTTATGACCAACATGTTTCTATATACTTAGCACCTGCTTCTTATGTGAATCTCCATGCCTATGACTTATACATTAGTTTAATCATGGTCTTATTTGTTTTGGTGTTAATCTAACCTAGTATTTTACTATACCCCTAATCCTCTGAACCCTTAGGAGCTTCTGATTGCATGCCTATATGTGTGTCTTCCTGCTACATGTTTTACCTCACATGCTCTGTATTTTTCCCTCAAATCCCATTACCCCTATTTGTGATTGTTGGACTATCCCTGGTCCTTTGTGTGATGTTGAACTTCTATTCCAATCAAGTTTCCCTCTTCAAAACTGTTTTCTTACTTACCCTTTCTCAAAACTGCTTTCTTACTTAAACCCTTTTAGAAAATAAAAAGCATTCTCACATATACTCTTAGAAATCTAGGTTCTGCCCCTTCTATTTGAGCATTGCCTTGGAACCCTTGAGCTCCCTCTGAACTTTGACACACGAAGGTTGGCCATTCCACACTGCACTTACTCTATTTTGGCTATGAAATTTGGGTGTGAGCACTGCCCGAGAGCCTTTGAGGTCACACCCGGATTATGAGAAGGTTGTGAAATAACAACTGGCATTGAGGACTTGGAGACTTGAGCCTATTCTATAGGCTCCCTATAGTTAACTTCTTATTTTCCTTCTATTTCAATTGTGTAATTCGTATTCAATGGCCTGTAATAATTAATTGTAAACAACTCTGGGGTCGGATAGTGAAAATGGGTTGGTGATATGCATGATGTAGTATAATTAAGGGTAGAGACCATGTTTCTAGGTTTATTATCTCTCTATGCGCAATAGCATCCATGTTTAGGTACACCATGCCATGCATTAGATATCATGCTACTTAGGATGCATGTGTATTCAACATTTCATCTACGCTTAGAAATCCTGCCTATAGGATAAACAATAAAATAAGTTGCTATTACGTGATTCTGCCCATGTTCTGAAATTTCACTAGAAGTACTGTCTTAGGATAAATAAACTGCAATCACGTCTCATCATGCTGTATACGTAGAGACCTTGTTTTAGGTAAACAACAATTAAAATCTGTCACCGATGCTATTCCTGAAACTGTGCATAATGCTATGATTCTATGTTCATTTAGAAATCCTGTTTAAGTTATTATGCATCATGCTGCATTAGATATCATGCTATAGGATCGTATCTATTTAATTACATTTAGTCTAAACACAGAACAATCCCCTGTTCTCAACAACTGGTAATTAGTCTTCGTACATCCTCACACCTAGAATCGTATGTTATTAGCTATAAACAACCTAGAGTCATTAACAAATCTGAATAATTGATTATCCAACACTTAGGCAAGCCTTAGGTAATTAACTTAAAAAAGATAAAATCAGAACTGTCTTTGTGATCATGTTTAACTGTCAGCATTCTTAAAACCAGTATGCAAGCCTGATTAAGACTTACTCTCTGACTTATGCAATAATCTGTCTTTGTATCACCTAGATACCATGATTTAGGATTCTGAATTAATATGGACCTTAATTGTGTATGAGACATGATGCTTATGTATATTGTGTGTGGAGGAATATTTTAGCCTTTATCTATTTTCTATGCTTCCTTTATCTACAGTCCTACTTGTTTTGTTATCTCTCGTGTTAGAATTTAACCTTTAAAACTCGAGGGTCTGCCTAGCACCTCCTTTAGGATAGGAGTCCTAATTTCCTCCGGGACTGATAGGAAGGGACCGATAACAACATGCAATAGAGGTCGAGACCAACACTCATTTTAATAACCTTACGGGGTGGGAAGGGTAGAATATGGATATGATGACTGGTGCGCTAATACCACGTGTAGCCCCACTTCGAGGAGTGATTACCGGGTATTTCATTGATGTGATCCATATTATTATAAACCTAGGACACCTTTATATGCTAGCTTGTAATTCCTTTTCAAAAGCCAATCTTCTTTATTGTTTTCTGAACATCTACATGCTTAAGACTTAAATCCCCTCTTATTTGATCCTTTACTTGTTATTTTTTAGTTGTAAAAATTCATGAAATCATTTGGCCGGGAACCATACTTGTGGATCCAGAGGGGTGCCTAACACCTTCCCCTTAGGATAATTTCAAGCCCTTGCCCAAATCTCTGGTTAGCAACATAGTTGTAATTGAACCCCTTAGGTTCCCTAACGCACCGTTAAAATCGTTAGGTGGAGACTCTTCAAAATATTCAAATCCCCTTCCCAAAAGGAAAGAGTTGTCCCAACCAATGTCAAAAACCCGATCTCCGCGAGGAAAAAGGGGGCGCGACAGCATGGCGACTCTGCTGGGGATATCCAGGATTTTACCATTTCAAATTGTTTCGTGAATTTGTGCCTTCATTTTTGTTTAAATACCTGCACCCTTTCCTCTTCCCTTTACATGAAATTAATTGTTTACTTCAGGTATTTACTTTTCCTCAAAGACGAAACTGACATTTCTCTTTGTTTTCTTTTGTAACTGCTTTAAATCATTACTGCTATTTTTACTGCTTTCTTTAACGTGCAAATATATGACAACTTGTTTTAATAATTATTATTGCATAATCATGCTCAAAATTTATATTCCCCTCATGCCAAACAAAATACTATAGCAACGCTTGATGAGTGGTTGCGCTCTTCCTATATTATTGCCCACTAAATTCGGAAAGGCTTATTTGCGATAAAACTAATCGATCAGCAGTGCAGTCGACGGTTCTGTGCCTTTCCCCCTTGAGTTGTCCGCTCAAGGGTACCGGTCTAAAATACCATAGAAACCTTACTCTGTTGCACTATTGCATGCACCATAGTCAAACCTAGTGAAGCTAAAGTGTCGTCCGTACGATAGCTTTTAAGATAGCCTTATCCAAAAGTCCACCGGGTTTCCCTAAACCCAAACAGACACCCTCACATTCTATGCATTTATTTGGAGAACTTAATGCTTCCTGCTCATTATTGACGATAAACAGTCGAGTTCGGTGGGTGTAAGGGCCTAACTTTATTTGCTTTGCATAAAAAATGAGGCACGAAGGCCCCAGATTTGGCATGGTCTCCAATATCCACCCAAGACTATTGAGTTGGTGGGAGGATCCGCACTCTAGCGACAAAGCTATCATCAGGAAACACTTGGGTAACCTACCATCTCTCCTGGAAATCCAGCCAAACAAAATGATAATGGAGGCTGCTACCCTGTTCTGGGATCGTGAAAGGTCCGTGTCCCGCTTTGGGAACATCGAAATGGCGTCTTTGATAGAAGATATAGGAGGGCTGGCTAACCTAGTATGGGAAACTCCAGGGTTATTGATGCCTGAGAACTGCAGAGGTAAAAGTTTCCTCAAAATGATGGGTCTAAAAAAGGACGCGGAATTGGTATGTTTGGAGGATTCGTACATTACTTTTGACTACTTGTACGAAATGTATGGCTATAGCAAATCATACCGTACCTACCATGAAGATTTTGCTATCACCTCCCTGGGACACATCCATCGTCGAGTGTTCGTGTTTATGGTTTGCTTTTTGGGTTTGATCGTGTTCACGATGAAGAAGGAAAGGATCCATACCAAGCTAGCCATGGTAACTAAGACCATAATGGAAGGGGTAAATGGGCAAGATTTCATCATTTTGCCCATGATCGTTGCAGACATATATCGGGCCTTAGAAAGGTGTCAACAAGGAGCAAAGCATTTTGAAGGTTGAAATTTATTACTTCAACTCTGGCTCATGGAACATCTCCAAAAAGATGAATATCGACAGGACATTCACCGCAGAATGTGGGGTGACCACATCGCTTTCCACCACCCAAAGCGAATGAATTATATCCCTGACATTTTCGCTCAGCCTGAAAATGTCGAGGGATGGGTTGAGCTTTTTGATAACTTGACTGAAGAGCAGGTTCAATGGATGTTTGAATGGTTTCTGATGGATGAGTTCATCATTCGATCCCGAGACGCATCATTTTTGATACTGATTGGTATAAGGGGGACATATCCTTACATCCCTCTTCGAGTTATGAGGCAAGCAGGAAGGAAGCAAGTCATGCCTAGGGTCGAGAAGATGAGCCATCTTTGAGCTGACTTTCAAAATAATGACAGTCCTCACAAGTTCTAAGCTCAGCACCTGTGGAACTGCAAGGTTATACTTGAGAAAGACACCATTGAGCCAGACATGTATCACGCTGGTTGTACCCCTTTCTATCTTGGTTGGTTAGAAGAGGATTTGGGTGGTCAGAGTAATCCGGGGTACGTCCGAGGTCATAGGGTTATAGATGAAAGGTCCGAGGCACAAGTCAAATACAACCAACTGCGCAAAAGGATCCGGGAAAGTGAGGATGACCACTACAAGATACATGAGTCCGACAAAAAACTGATCGAGGAATGGAAAGACATGGCTATCAACGCCAACAAGAGGCTGGGGTACTTGGAACGAGGTATAATCGAGCTGGAAGAAAAGTTCATCAAAAGAGTTGAAGATTGTCAAAAGGCTGAGGGAGCTGTAGGGGGATACCTAGCCAGAACCTACCTGCTACTGGGACTTCGCGAGATGGGCAAACTGTACAAGGAAAGCAAGAATGCCGAGTCTGGGGATGGTCTTTCTGGGACCAAGTAGATAGGAGGGTCTTTATTTTTCTATCAATGTAATAAAGGCCAACGACCATTAGTGACTTTTATTTTTCGTCTATCATTTTAGGATTTGTCTATTTTTCTTATCAATAAAATGAGGCATTTAGCATTTTAAGTTCTCCAAATCAATTTGTCGCTAGGACTACCTCGGGCACAAAGAGGTTCCCAACTTAGGACGTTCTTTACATTTCCGCATTATGTGTTTAAATACCGCAATATTCTTTTCATAATCCTCATTGAATTGGTTACCTTTTTTTTTATTTTTTCTTACTCCCCTCCCCAAAGGTTAGTTTGTGCATTCTGGCATCATCAGCCTATCGCACCAGATCCAAGGGATCTCCACCTACTCCTCCTCCTAGTCCTCCCAAGGGCAAAAACAAAGGAAAAAGTAAGATGGAAGAGTCCGGCGACACCAGAAAGGAGAATATGATTGAATGGGTAGAGGCCACTGATGGCCGAGGTATTCAGGTCCTGCATGAGAACATGTCACCACTTGAACAGAATATGCTGAAGTTTCAGGAAGAACTCGATCAAGTCCAGAATCTGGCCAACTTGTTATTTTCCCTCAACATCCCCGACGTCAACCTTCCAAATGCTCAAAACCCCGCACCTCCACAAAATATCCAAGACAACAAAATCATCTCGCACGTCACCATCACGCCACTCCCCCAAAGAACCAAACTCTCCTGACGTAGTGCAATGCTTCCCACATCTCAAATGACACTCCACTACTCATCCCAGAACCTCAAAACCCCACAAAAGACCATTTCACCTATAACAATCCCATTTATGTGGAAACCGTGACCCACTCCATTCCACCTATCCCACAGGCGTCCGAGTTTGATGAAAAGGATTTACTTATCAGGGACCTAGCCGAAGAGCTTAGGAAACTGACCAGCCGAGTCCAGGGTGTTGAAGGAACCAAGGGGATTGAAGGGTTGAATTATGAAGACCTTTGTATCCAACCTGATGTCGAACTGACCGAGGGGTACAAACCTCCAAAGTTCGAAACGTTTGACGGTACTGTTGATCCGAGAGTCCATCTGAGGACCTATTGAGACAAATTGGTTGGTGTGGGAAAAGATGAAAGAATCCGCATGAAGCTGTTCATGAGGAGTTTGAAGGGAGACACACTGTCTTGGTACATCAGCCAAGACCCCAAGAAATGGTCAAATTAGGTAAGCATGGCGTTTGATTTTATGGACAGGTTTAGATTCAACACAGAGAACGCACCATATGTGTTCTACATTCAAAATTTGAAGAAGAAACCTACAAAAACCTATCTCGAGTATGCTACTCGCTGGAGGTCCAAAGCCGCTAAAGTTAGACCTGCTCTAGAGGAAGAATAGATGAACAAGTTCTTTGTCTGGGCTCAGGACCCGAAATATTATGAATGGTTAATGATGGTTGAAGGACACAAGTTCTCTGACATCATCAAATTGGGTGAGCGGATTGAAGAAGGTATTAAAAGCGGTATAGTTACAAATTTTGAAGCCTTGTAAGCCACTAACAAGGCTTTACGGTCCTCTGGTGTGTCTAAGAAGAGAGACGTGGGAGCCGTAATGGTTGCACAAAGAGACAAGTCCCCACTCAAATACCAAACCTATCCAACACCTCCACTCACATACCATCCAACCTCGAATTACCAAGCACCCTTACCAAATTACCAAGCTCCACCACCTTCCTACCAAGATCCACCGCCCACATATCAACCTGCTTCGCCCAGATATTCACAACCCGCTCCTGTCTACCACACTTATAATTCCCAGCCATCCTATTATCAATCACCCTCTGCACGCCAAAACTTCCCTAGACCTCATCCCAATTTTGATCGCCGCCCTCCAAAGCAATACACCGCCATAGCCGAGCGCATCAACCAGCTATATGAGAAGCTCAAAGCCGCTGGTTATGTCACACAAATCCCTGCTGCCACCCCTGAGAACCCTTCTTAGTGGGTTAACCCAAAAAAATCCTGTGTATACCATTCTGGCATGAAAGGACACACCATCGAAGAATGCCGCTCTCTGCAGGACAAAATACAGGCTCTTATTAGCAACAAGATTATTGTGGCAAAAGACCCCGCTCCAAACGTCCGCTACAATCCTCCGCTAGACCATAAGGGTAGAGGTATCCATATGATTGAAATAGAAGATGATTGGGATCCTGAGGGGTCAATCAGGTTTATCGCAGAAGGCGATGACCCAAAGAAACCCGCAATCACTCTCAAACCGATCATAGTCCAGATTCAACCATCTGAGGATGCTGAGGTGAATATGTCTATACCGTTTGAGTTTTAAGAAGCGCCACCTGTAAAGTCACCAGTGCCAATTGAAGTTGAGTTTGTATCTCCAGCAAATGCACCGGCATCATTCGAGGTCACAGTCTTGCCACCCCGAACACACATTCCGTTTGAAGTAAGGATGGCTGCACCAATTCCGGTGGCAATGTCAACCACGCCAACCTTATATTCAAACGCTATCCATTGGGACTACACAGTCGAGGAGAGAAGGAAAGGCAAGGTCAGGTCTGAGGAAGTTGCCGCATCACAGGGTATGACGAGAACTGGTAGGGTCTACACCCCTGAGCATCTGGCCGAGTCAAGCAAGAAGGCTGCCAACCGGACTCTCCTTATCGAAACAGGTCCCAATGACCTTTGGGGAAAGGTACAAGCTAAGGAGTATTCAGTCATCGACCAACTGAACAAGACACCGGCACAGATATCCATCCTCTCTCTGCTGCAGAATTTCGAAACACACAGAAATGCTTTATTGAAAGTGTTGAGTGAAGCATATGTGCCAAAAAACATCACTAGTGGGGAAATGGCCAATATGGTAGGCCAGGTACTGGAGAGTCATAAAATCACTTTTCAGGAGGACGAGCTACCACCTGAAGGATTGGGGCACAACAAAGCGCTGCACATCACAGTGCAATGCGAAGATCATTTCATTACAAGAAAATTGATCGATGGAGGATCCAGTCTTAACATCTGTCCGTTGATAACACTCAAGAAATTAGGTAAAGGGCTACATGAGATAAGGGATGGAGCGATCAATATGAAAGACTTTTACGGTTCTCAGAGGTCCACCATGAGGGAGATCAGTCTTGTCTACATATGGGATTGACTTGGTTCGAAATGGATTTCTAGGTTATAGATGTGCCAGCATCCTACAACCTGTTGTTAGCAAGACCCTGGATTCATGCTGTTGGAGCCGTAGCGTCAACGCTACATCAGGCGGTAAAATTCGAGTGGAACCACCAAGAGGTGATTATTCATGGTGACGGTAGCAACCCCATTTATGGTCGTCAAACTATTCCGATGATTGGCGAAAAGAGGAAGATAGGCGGAGGAACTTACCACCACATTGAGCGGGTCAATGCTATCGACAAGGACAAGTTGGTGGGGTGGAAAGATTAAGAGCATCCTGAACTGGAGAGGATATGAGCCAGGAAAAGGGCTCGGTAAGAACCTCCAAGGGATCATGAAGCCCATAAAGCTCAAGGAACATGGCACCACTTTCGGTCTAGGGTAAGAGTACACTTGGCAGGAATTCAACGACTGGTCGCCACCTTGGCGCGGTCCCTATTACCCTTTGGAGCAGCCGATACCTCATCTTGAACAGACTTTCAAGCAGGCCGACACTATTTACGGTTCAGACGAGGAAGAAGCACTTGCAGCAATGAGGAGTTTGTTCCTAGAGGACGAAGATTTGGATTGCTGTGTTGTTCTCTAGGAGGAGGGGGAGGAAGGTCCTTCCATACAGACTTTCATCAAGGGGACATATCATAAGAACTGGTCTATCAAGACGACCAAAGCCCGACGAGCCTCGGGGTAGCAAGGCTAAACAAGCATTATTTACTGTTTTATTTACTAAATGATTTTTCTTTTCCTGCATTTTTTTTCAATTTCTGCAATAAAGATCTTCAATGTTCAAAACAGTTATTCAATCCATCAAAGCATCTTCTAAATTTCTCTTACGAATCCAATATTTCTTGCTATTGTTTTCTCTCATTACTTTATTTATACAACAATACTATTATTTGTCTTGATGAACCGATGACTGTGACATGCAATAAGACAACGCAGCAAACAGACATTGATTAAGATGAAGACGATTTACCTGATGAGATTGTCAAAGAAGTTGAGAACTTTGAGAATAGACCTAAGTCCAACTTGGATGAGACTGAAGTTATCAACCTGGGAGATTCAGAAAATGTCATGGAGACTCGCATCAGCATTCATTTGTCACCATCAGAAAAGAAAGAATACACGGAGTTTCTAAAAGAGTATGAGGACGTATTTCCATGGTCGTATGATGACATGACTGGTCTAAGTACGTCTATTGTGGCTCACAAACTGCCAACCAATCCAATGTGTCCACCGGTGAAACAAAAGTTCAGAAAGTTCAAACCCGACATGAGTTTGAAAATCAAAGAAGAAGTTACCAAGTAGATCAACGCCAAAGTTCACCGGGTAGTGGAGTACCCGACATGGTTAGCCAACATTGTACCTATGCCAAAGAAGGGCGGGAAGGTCAGAGTCTGCGTCGACTACCGGGATCTCAACTGGGCCAGACCGAAAGATGACTTCCCCTTGCCAAATATACACATTCTGATTGATAACTGCGCCAAGCATGAATTACAGTCCTTCGTGGATTGCTTTGCAGGTTATCACCAGATTTGGATGGATGAGGAAGATGCTGAGAAAACGGCGTTCATTATGACGTGGGGAGTGTATTGTTACAAGATGATGCCATTCGGCCTAAAGAATGCAGGGTCCACCTACATGAGGGCCATACCACCATATTCCATGACATGATTCATAAGGAGATCGAGGTGTATGTGGATGATGTCATTATCAAATCAAAGAAATATGCTGATCACATGGAGAATTTGGGGAAGTTTTTCAATAGATTGCGAAAATACAATCTGAAACTAAACCCCGCAAAGTGTGCATTCGGGGTTCCTGCTGGGAAATTGCTGGGATTTGTTGTAAGCCGTCAGGGAATAAAATTGGATCTGCCAAAGGTCAAACACATTCAAGAGCTACCACCACCAAGGAACAAGAAATATGTGATGAGTTTCTTGAGGAGGCTTAATTACATCAGCCGGTTTATAGCATAGTCTACAGTCATCTGTGAACCAATCTTTAAGATGCTAAAGAAGGACACTGCAACCCAGTGGACCGACGATTGTCAAAAGGCTTTCGACAGAATCAAAAAATATTTGTCAATACCGCTATTCATAGTACCACCCGAGCCAGGCAAACCTCTGTTACTCTATCTTGCCGTGTTAGATAGAGCTTTCGGCTGCGTTCTGGGTCAACACGATGAAATAGAAGGAAGGAACAAGCTATTTATTACCTCAGCAAGAAGTTCACTCCATATGAGGCCCAGTATTCTCTATTACAGCGTACCTGTTGTGCTCTAACTTGGGTCGCCCAAAAGCTGAGGCATTACTTTTGTGCCTACACAACATATCTCATATCAAGGATGGATCCATTAAAGTACATCTTTCAGAAGCCCATGCCCACTGGCAAGCTAGCTAAGTGGAAAATCTTGCTGAGCAAATTCGACATTGTTTACATGACTCAAAAGGCAGTTAAAGGACAAGCTCTGGCAGACCATCTTGCTGAGAATCCCCTAGACGGAGGATACGAACCCCTGAAAACATATTTCCTGATGAGGAGCCATCATTCATAGGAGAAGACATTGCAGAATCGTATGATGGTTGGAGGATGTTCTTCGATGGAGCAGCAAACTTCAAGGGAGTCGGTATTGGAGTAGCCTTAGTATCAGAGGCCGGTCAGCATTATCCGATATTCGCCAAACTCAGGTTCCCTTGCACCAACAATATGGCCGAATATGAAGCCTGCATCTTAGGGATCAATATGGACATTGACATGAACGTCTAGGATTTGTTAGTGATCGGTGATTCAGAATTATTGGTACATCAGGTACAAGGAGAATGTGCAACAAAGAATTCCAAAATACTGCCATATCTTCACTACGTACAGGGATTAAGAAAGAGGTTCACAAAGATAGAGTTCCGACACGTCCCCAGAATCCAGAATGAGTTCGCCGATGCATTGTCTACTTTGTCCTCAATGATCCAGCATCCGAACAAGAATTTCATTGAACCTATTCCCATAAAGATCTATAATCAGCCAGCTTACTGTGCCCATTTCGAAGAAGAAGCAGGCGGAAATCCTTGGTTTCATGACATCGATAAGTACTTGGAAAAAAGAGAATACCTCGAGCTTGCAAATTCTACTCAGAAACGCACACTTCGGAGATTTTCCAACAATTTCTTCCACAACGGAGGAATCCTGTATAGGAGGAATCCCGATTTGGATTTATTAAGGTGTGTTGACGTAAAAGAAGCATCAAAACTGGTGGAAGAAATTCATGCTAGGACCTGTGGCCCACATATGAACGGTTTTGTTTTAGCAAAGAAAATACTCCGAGTGGGTTACTTTTGGATGACTGTGGAAACGGGCTGCATCCAGTATGTTCGGAAGTGCCACCGCTACCAGATACATGGGGATATGATAAAGGTGCCTCCAAGTGAGCTCAATGCAACCAGCTCACCATGGACGTTCACCGCTTGGGGTATGGATGTTATTGGACCAATCAAGCTTGCCGTTTCCAATGGCCACAGGTTCATTTTGATCGCCATTGACTACTTCACTAAATAGGTCAAAACAGCCTCCTACAAAGCAATTACTAAGAAAGTCGTGGCCGACTTTATCCGTGACCGCATTATTTGTCGGTTCAGATTTCCATAGTCAATCATTACCGACAATGGTTCTAATCTAAACAGTGACTTGATGAAAGCTATGTATGAAGCTTTCAAGATCAAACACAAGAATTCCACAGCATACAGACCTCAAATGAATGGAGTCGTAGAGGCCGCTAACAAAAACATCAAGAAGATACTAAGGAAGATGATAGAAAGGCACAAACAAAGGGATGAAAAGTTATCATTTGCTTTATTGGGATACCGCATCACTGTCCGCACATCAACATGTGCAACTCCCTATATGCTAGTTTATGGTACAGAAGCTGTAATTCCTACTGAAGTGGAGATTCCATCTCTAAGAGTTATACAGGAAGTTGAGCTCCGCAATACAGAGTGGGTAAGAAGCCGTTATGAGCAACTAGCCCTGATAGACGGGAAGAGAATGAATGCAGTATGTCATGGTCAACTATATCAAAACAGAATGGCCAGGGCCTTTAACAAGAAAGTCAAGCCGAGATGATTCACACCAGGGCAACTGGTGTTAAAGAAAATCTTTCCACATCAAGATGAAGCCAAGGGGAAGTTCTCTCCCAACTGGCAAGGTACGTAAATGGTTTATAGAGTGCTGACAGGAGGAGCACTCATACTCGCAGAAATGGACGGAGAAGTTTGGCCGAATCCGATCAATTCAGATGCAGTCAAGCACTACTATGTGTAAACTTTATGCATTCTCATTGATGTAATTTGAACTACGCCTGACCCGATTCCCATATAAGAGGGGATACATAGGCAGCCCTATGGGTTCGGTCACAATTCAATAAAATCTATTTTCCCCGCAATTGGAAACTGGGGCAGAATTTTGAGAAGGGACCTCAAAATTCTGAAGCGAGTAGCAGTCCACAAGCATTCACCCAGCCAACTGGGGCTGAATTTTGAGGAGGACCCTCAAAATTGTGAAGTAAGTTCAGCCGATCGCCGCATGAGCAGCAGTCAAAAACGTCAACCCATCAAATTAGGGCAGAATTTTTAGGAGGACCCTCAAAATTTTGTAGCACGAGAGGTTGCAATGTCTCAAGTCGTGTCATGTCATCGGTTCATCTAAAAAAAACTATTTTAGATTATATATTACAAAATCATTTATATCTTTTTTTCCTGAAGCAGCTTGTTTAGCGAACGCTACCCCAATGACACAGACAATATCATTATGATCAAGCAAACAAGCCAAATAGAGCCAGCAGGAATGCGAACTAACCTTTTCCCTTTACAAAACTCACGATCTTTCTTTGGATGCAGGCACAAAATTGCAAAAGCCCCGAAATATATTATCCGCTCAAAGGACAGATATCGTTCCTCAAACTCGTCATGCCAACACTTATTATCATCACAAACAATGCTTCATTATCACAATGCTCTACCGCAATTTAACACCAGCTAAGAATTTCTGTTGTCCTTACTTAAATATTGCATAAGGCTACCTTTCTGCCTTTCGAGACTAGATGTTGTCTCCATCTGCATTCGCATATTGCATAAGGCTACCTTTTTGCCTTCCGAGACTAAACGTTGTCTCCATATGCATTCACATATTGCATAAAGCTACCTTTCTGCCTTCCGAGACTAAACGCTATCTCCATCTGCATTCGCATATTGCATAAGTCTACCATTCTGCCTTCTGAGACTAAACGCTGTCTCTATCTACATTCGCATCTTGCATAAGGCTACCTTTCTGCCTTTCGAGACTAAATGCTGTCTCCATCTGCATTCGCATATTGCATAAGGCTACCTTTCTGCCTTCCGAGGTTAAACGCTACCTCCATCTGCATTCACATATTGCATAAGTCTACCTTTCTGACTTCCAAGGTTAAATGCTACCTCCATTTACTTCTCAAAAAGAAACCAATGCCTCTAGCATTATTTACTACGCTTTCCTTTTGGGCTAAGCTCTGCCCCTTTAATTCGCAAGACTAAGCTCTGCCTTGTCAGCATCATACTATTGCATCTTCATGGGCTGAAATATTGCCAACTTATCCAAAGGCTTCATCGTCGGAGGCACCATCTTCATGGCCCCAGAACACCATGTCATGGCCTGAGGATCTCTTTTATCAGTTTGCATATCATTATTCAAAGGCATCATGGTTCAGAGGCACCATCTTCATGGCCCGAGAACATCATTTCATGGCCTGCAAATCCTTGATCAAGAAATTCATGGCCCGGGACATCAGGGTCTAAAGACGTCATCCTTAACCGTCCAAAGACAACATTCATAGTCCAACGGGAATTTTCACCATGTTTAAATTACGCATGATATGTTTGTATTACTTATTTGCAGGTAACCCGGCAAGCAACAACCATCATGGCAGGCACGGTCCCTCCCTAGTTCTCCTAACTACCCCGTAAGCCACTTGTTCACCCAACATTGCACTTTGCGTCCATCCTAATAAAACTTCATCGGTATATTTCGTCGGTGGCTCCTGAACTACATACGGCCTGATTCCTGTAAAACCAGGGATATGTAGGCAGCTCGAAAACCAGGGTGCGGCCCGAACCTTTCAAGCTATTTCCACTCGGTCAGATTGGCCATCATGTCTTTACCCGACAACTCTTCCATCCTTCCCAGGTAAAGAGGGGCAACTGTTGATACCCAATTTTTCCTCAAATTACTTTTAAATTTGCATATATACCTTCAAAATCAAGTTCCGTAACAATTGGTATTTTTCCATAATTTTCTCATATATTTATAAATTTATTTCTAATTTATCCATTATTTTTATCTCTAATAATTAATTGTAAATTGCATTACAAATGATTTCAAAGATATCTCTTGACTTAATACATTATTTTTGGCCTTGGTAAGATCAAATTATTTCACAATCTTGACTATAATTGCAATAATTTTACAATTATAGCCTAACCATATATTTTTATGCTATTTCTATCCAATAATTGGTCATTTATATTTTTTAATTCTGATTAACCATTTTTTTTATTTCTTAATCACCAATTTCATTCTTCTAATTATTAGTTATTTTAACTAATTTTAATTGAGCATTTAACATTTTAATTGAGTATTTAACAGCTAGCAACATTTTATTTAAATTTTAGCCCAATTAAACCCAAACTGTCACGACCCAAACCGATGGGCCGTGACGAGTACCCGGTACCTTACTCAACCGAGTACCAACGTAACATATCTTCCTTATTACATCATCAAATACATGTGCCATACGGGCCTAATAGGACAACATAATTATTTATAAACTCAAAACATAGGCCGACAAGGCCATACAATCTTTCACGTATACGACATATGTCTACAAGCCTCTAAGAATAAATAAATGTCATAAGGGTCGGGATAGAGTCCCGTCATACCAAACAATACACGTCTAAATCATACTAACCAAACAAGCAACTCCGAAGCAAATGGAGCGCAACAACATCTTTCGCTGAGCTGATAGCCTACTTGGAGGGCTCTTGACCTGTCTATCAGAACCTGCGGGCATGAAATGCAGCGTCCCCAGGCAAAAGGGACGTCAATACGAATAATGTACCGAGTATGTAAGGCACATAAATAAATACATAAGAGACATGGAAGAAATATAGAGTACATGACTCAACCTGTAAGTCTGAATAACTTTGTAAATCATAAATTACTTTTNCTATATACATACACATATACGCGTATATAACACCGTTTGAATATACATACATACATATATACACGTATATAGCACCGTTTGAACCATATTTCAGCCACTGTGGGCAACATCATCATCATATACCAGCTGACCAGGTGGTGGTGCGTATATAACACCGTAACATTGTCCCATATCCCATATACATATATTTACATATATACGCGTATATAACTCCATCTGGTCATGGGTCAATGTGCATATGTAAATGCATGAAATGCATATGAAATACGTCAATAAAATCTCTCGGTACGTCATAAGGCCATTATGCCTCTGATTAATATCATGAAATAAACTTTACCAACATACGTATTTTCGAGACCCATGAGTAGAAGATAATAATAATTCACATGGAGAATCAAGAGTATAGACCCCTAGTATTTCTATGAATAGAGTAATTTATAGAAACCATGAGTTTGCTCGTTTCTTCCGTATAATTGGACCATGCCAAAAGAAAGAAGGAATAGCCTTAACATACATGGAATAGGGAAAACTTCGTATAATATTCTTGGAATATATTGCACCGTACTCATTTAGAACCGCAAAATTCCGTGCGATTATACAATATAATTTTGCACGAACTCCTCTGCTAAACCAAGAACCTACGTTGCTAATACAGTATGAAGTGTTGTCACGAATTTCGGGACAATAGTTACTCCTATGCCCTTCCTGTACACAATTTCTATAGTTAAATTTCACTTTTGCAATTAGAAAACTCGGATATTATCTTCATCTTGAAGAGAAACATTCTTTCATTTTACAATTCTCAAACACAATAGCATATTGAATTTAGTATATACAGAAGAGCTTAATGAGAGCAACACTTGATATTCAGGAATATGTACCAAGACATTGGCTTTTCTGATAAGTGAAAAGGATAATAATGACACCTACCCATAAATTAATATGAGTCAATTTATCAAATGGTGGCCTTCTGCCACGTTTTGTTGCGGAGGGATTTAAACTCATCCACATATTAGTTAATCGGGTAATATTTCGTTATCCGGTAATTAATCAATTACCTGCATAATTAAGAATTGCGTAAAATTACTTAAAATTCTACTTATTTTTGATACACTTTATACATCCTATTATCATGGTCATATGGTACCTTGTATGTTACTAGTCCATAAATATCGGGGTATTATATCTTGGACCGTATTTTATCCCAAATTGCCAAACTTTGACGAAAATTCATTTTCTTTGACTTGTTTCCTATATCACCTTCACGAATTTACTCATCACTTTTTGAAATAACATAATGCTTATAATCTCATTCCCGATCTTACGTCGATTAACTTACGATGAAACTTTATCGTACGAAAAGCGGGATGTAACATCATTCCTCCTTTTGGAAAATTCGTCCTGGAATGTTGACTAGTGCTCTTACATTTTCATAGCCTATGTATTTCGAATACTTTATTACTCTCCTTGAAATCTAGGCAGCTGTTCCGTGATTAAATCTAAAGGTTAGGGCATTCCTCCCTTTAGTCATCTTCCTCATACCATGACTTGTGGTCATAATCTTTCCAATCTTGTAACTGTTACTACCTTTCATCATGCAGCCTGTAAAATTTTTGACCTTGCAAGTGTGCCCAATCTCTAGGATTCATATGTAGAGCTTGATAAGATTTCCCTTTGGTCATATATGAGTATAACGAAGTTCTTCGCTCAGTACTTTGTTGAATTCATGAATACTGCTATATCTCATCGCATAGGTCCGTTTAGCCATCCGTATGAATTTACTACCATAACTCTTACTTTAATTTATTGTTGTTGAGGTATGCTACAAAATCCCAGCTTAATCTCGTTGCTTATTCCATATGTATAAATTTAAGTCCTTTAATGCTTCCTCGTTACTGCTCATCTTTAGAATGACGGTCCAATCTCATCTCATACTTTGTGACTTTTGTCCATCTATTATTGATTCACCTTAATATTGATCTACAATATATCACTGATAACTTTAAACTTCTTACGCAATACTTTGCCACTAGGGGTTACGTTACCTCAAGGAATATCCGAAGTGATTCTCATAATCGTGTTTCATAGTGTCTCAATGTGATCACCTTATGGGGGTATCCTAAATTCGTGTCGCCATCGAAATCTCTTCTTCTTCTCTTCTTTTTTTGTTTTCCTTCAATTCATTATTCAAACGAAGGCCCAAATATCATCTTTTATCTGTCACAATTATACCCTTATTTTATTCCCAGGTCAACATTTCATTCCTTCTAAATGCTATTAATCTTCGACTTTTTTGAGTTCATTAGGGCTATAGTGAGATTTGTATAACATAGAGAAACCATCTGCTCTTCTGGTACTGATGGGCTTAATCCTAAAGACTTATCCATTCTCGTCACTTTTTCACTTGCCTTTCCTCATACTTACTTATGTTTTCTTAAAACTTTGTCAATCTACCATTAGCTTGTGACCTATACATTTCCATTTATAAACTTTCCTTCAACTTGCTTGCACCATAGATTTCCTTATGTTATTCTGGAACATCAAGCAAGACATCACATCATCTCCAACTTTTCTCTATTCTCTTAACTATATCTCTCATTACTTAGAAATCATAGGCTGGAAGACATGCCGCTATCATTCTCGGTTATTGGATCCCTGTGCTTATAGCCTTTTATCCAAAGTATGGACTATTCACGATCTTCTACCTTTGAGTATCTTGTATGTTGTTCACCTTTACCTTACTTACCTTAAAATCTCGCATTGTATCTTTTATCTCTTTCATGACCTCCCTTCCACATAGGTATAAT
This sequence comes from Nicotiana paniculata, assembly GCA_005239505.1. Classification (NCBI taxonomy): domain Eukaryota; kingdom Viridiplantae; phylum Streptophyta; class Magnoliopsida; order Solanales; family Solanaceae; genus Nicotiana; species Nicotiana paniculata. The sequence goes on from ML335831.1 coordinate 49,465, forward strand.
TCACGTCCATTACCTGAAGCTCTATTATAATACTTTCACTCTAGTTCCTATACAATCCGATGGGAGATCCATACTTAATTCTTATGAGGTTGGTATTTTATAACTGACTTTATCGTAGAGCCGTTATAGAATATGGTTGTTGTACTATCCCTTTGGTACCTTCTATTCTAAGGCTGGTCCTGCGATGCTCTCAATCACAATTTCTATAATTTTCTAGGTCCAATAATTAGACTCTTGATTTACTTAGTTGATGTAACTCTTTAGTTTCCTCCTTCTTTTGATCAGCCCTTATGTAGGCTTAAGCTATCTTCCGGTCTGTGGCTCATGGTATCAGTTGTTACCTTAGCCTTTCATGGGCGTTATGGAATATTCATGATATAATATTCTAATGATTCAATCCTTTGTCTAGGCCCTGGGCTCAATTATTTCTTTTAACTTATACCGGAGTCTTCTACGGTTGTATATGCTGCATGTATAAACTCCGAACCTTAAGTGCGTTCATAATGTAATCAACTCTAGTTCATCGAATAATTTCTTTCGTTCCATCTTAGCTCTCTTTCAAGATAAGCTATTACTTTTTTTGGTCTTTCTTCCCCCGTGTTGCATCCGTACTTAGCTTATCTTAGTTCCCACATATGCCAGAGTTTTCGTCTAACTCATATGATCTCCAATATTAATTTTAATATTAATTCCCGTTCATTAGCCTCGGTAGGTGCCACTTTCCTTTGGAGCGCTTACAATGTTGTTGTGAGACTGTTGTTACACGACCATTTCCTCTTTAGGTCGTTGTGCTTAGGTTGAAGCCTTCTTCCTTATTTTCTCAGCTAGTATTTCATTGTAGTACTTAGGTAGAACCCTTGAATCTCGTAAAGTTGTGAGCTTATTATAGACCTTTTTGATGTCCTTACTTGCCTATAATCATCCGTAGTTGCTTACTTCCATGACCTTGTGCTTGTATGGTTGCTTCTGAACTGATATTTTGAGTGCCTTCCCAGTGGAACTTTCTTTTATCCCCGTAACACTCATACGGTACCTTTAACTACCCTGACTCTTGTTTGAATATGTCTCAAGTATTATAATAATATTCTTCGAGGCTGAATTCTCCATGTTGGGTTCTACTATGTTTATCTTACACGATATGATGACTCGTCTATAACTTCCTATTTAGCCATAACTGGGATCTTCCTGACCAATTACTAAATACTCGTTGGCCCATTCTCGTACCAATATTCTTCGCAATCTTTCTTGGGTTATTTCCTTTGTCTTAACTTACGTCTCACACTGGCTCCTTATTTATTAATAACAGCCGGGCAGGAACCTTTACTTACTCTCCTTGACGTCGTGCTTGCACAATATTCTTGAATTGTAGCGTATCTGTATGATTTGGATGTGTGTCATCTCATTCCTCTTTCATTTATAGGCATTCTTCCTTTATCATTCCATAGTCACTAGAACCACTTAATTCTGACTTAATACCACATCACTCCATATTCCCCCTTTAGGGGTGTACTAAGAGATGAAGCCACAAGGATCTACCTATAGATGTTTTACCTTTTCATCTTGGCCTCCTTTCACATCATAAATGACCCTTACTCGCCTTGCGGTAATCCTTTTGTACCAGGGATAACAAAATTCCTCACTCGTGATGGTGATACTTAGTGTAACTGGCACATACATTCCCTTAAGCTTAACTTTGCTCATATTTCTTGCTTTAGAGAAGCGTCTCCCTGAATGACCATTCTTTGAATTCATCATGGATCTTCTTCTGTTGTCCATTATATTATTGCCGGAATGCAATATGAAATTCTCACGATGCTGGCTATTATCAAATCACCCAGTCCCTAATTCATGTTTAGTTTATCTTGTTCACCAGCCCATACTGGTTCTTATTACTCGGGGGTTTAACTTTTCCTTCAGGTAGTCGCGTTGGAGTCACGAACTTATTTCTTGAAATGAGTATATGACTTTTTGGCCTATACTCTTTTGTTGTCTCAAGGCCTATCACCTCTTGTCTTTTCCTTTACTTGACTATAGATTCTGTAATACTGCCATCTTTTTGATCTAACATTGTCATCCATGTATCACATCTTACTCATAATGCATCATTAACTCTCTTCTTACTTCTTGCTAACATTTATATCTATTACTTTATTCCAAAAACTTGAACAAGATATTCTTTTGCTTTTAGCTCCCCTTTGCTCCATCCACTGGCTCTTTGGGTTGCCTGGCATTATTTCTCTACTAGGGACGGGAGTCATACTAAGATAATATTTATCCTTTCCGGGTTTCCAGTACCTATATTTGCAGCACTCATATCTAGCTGTACTATTTTAGAGTGCACCATCTAGGTGTCTCATAAAGAGATCCACTAACACCTTTGTAATATCCTTCGGAAATGTCAACTAACACAAACAATCCATTTACCATTTTGGGTTACCAACCCTAGCCGGATCCTAATATCTTGTCCTTTTCTTAAACTACACATGTTAGCCCCTAATAGAGTATAACTGAGATGGGTGTGGCCAATTCTACATACATCTATTACTGATGAAGGTAAGTCACAATGTTTATGCTTTTTTGTCAAAGTTGAAATACCGATAATCTTTGTTAAGTGGGTACCTCGTACCCTTCTAATCTTGCTCCTTTTACTTGTTGAAGCTTGTATCTATCTTCTGAATCTATTATTGCCTTTCACCATAGATGTGGATAGACATTCTTGCCTTAAGGCTACTTATCACGAAGCTTACACGTAAGGTACACACATGTTCTGTTGAAGACCTCACATTTATCCATCATAGAAATGATGCAAACTCGAGTTCCTCTAATTCAATACTTCCACAGCTATATCTCTTATCGGTCATCTTTCTGAATGTAGGCATCGTCTTATTACGAATTAAATAGAAGTTCGAAATTTGAATTCTTATAAGTGAGCTCTACCACACGATCTAGAGTAAGAAGAAAGAATGACAGTCCTAAATGCCCTGTAGCCTCCTGCATATAAGTTTGGTGCACGACACACCCATAAACAAGACTCTACTAGACACGGCTTGTAGACTCCTTAGGAAAAAACTGCTCTGATGCCACTTTTGTCACGGTCCAAACCGATGGGCCGTAACGGGTACCTGGTACCTTACTCAACTGAGTACGAACGTAACGTATCTTCCTTATTACATCATCAAATAAATGTGCCATACGGGCCTAATAGGCCAACATAATTATTTATAAACTCAAATCATAGGACGACAAGGCCGTACAATCTTTCACGTATACGACATATGTCCACAAGCCTCTAAGAATACATAAATGTCATAAGGGTCGGGATAGAGTCCTGTCATACCAAACAATACATGTCTAAATCATACTAACCAAACAAGAAACTCCGAAGCAAATGGAGCACACCAACATCTTCTGCTGAGCTGATAGCCTACTTGGAGGGATCTCGACCTGTCTATCGGGACTTGCGGGCATGAAACGCAGCATCCCCAGGAAAAAGGGACGTCAGTACGAATAATGTACCGAGTATGTAAGGCACATAAGTAAATACATAAGAGACATGGAAGAAATATAGAGTACATGACTCAACCTGTAAGTCTGAATAACTTTGTAAATCATAAATTACTTTTAGTGTCATGTGTATGCGTATGAATGTCATGTCGTGCATAGTTACATGTTTCATAACATCATCAGCCTCTGAGGGCATCCCATCATATCATATCGGTCACTGTGGGAAAAATCATCATCGTATACCAGCTGATTAGGTGGTGGTGCGTATATAACACCATAACCTTTTCCATATCCCATATACATATATATACATACACATATACACGTATATAACGCTATTTGAACATACATACATATAAACGCGTATATAACACCGTTTGAACCATATTTCAGCCATTGTGGGCAACATCATCATCATATACCAGCTGATCAGGTGCTGGTGCGTATATAACGCCGTAACCTTTTCCCATATCCCATATACATATAGTTACATATATACGCGTATATAACTCCATCTGGTCATGGGTCAATGTGCATATGGAAATGCATGAAATGCATATGAAATACGTCAATAATATCTCTCGGTACGTCATAAGGCCATTATGCCTCTGATTAATATCATGAAATAAACTTTACCAACATACGTATTTTCGAGACCCATGAGCAGAAGATAATAATAATTCACATGGGGAATCAAGAATATAGACACCCCTAGTATTTCTATGAATAGAGTAATTTATGGAAACCATGAGTTTGCTCGTTTCTTCCGTATAATTTAGACCATGCCAAAAGAAAGAAGGGATAGCCTTAACATACCTAGAATAGGGAAAACTTCGTATAATATTCTTGGAATAGATTGCACCATACTCATTTAGAACCGCAAAACTCCGTTGCGATTATACAGTATAATTTTGCCCGAACTCCTCTGCTAAACCAAGAACCTACGTTGCTAATACAGTATGAAATGTTGTCACGAATTTCGGGACAGTAGTTACTCCTATGCCCTTCCTGTCCACAATTTCTATAGTAAAATTTCACTGCTGCAATTAGAAAACTCGGCTATTATCTTCATCTTGAAGAGAAACATGCTTTCATTTTACAATTCTTAAACAAAATAGCATATTGAATTTAGTATATACAGAAGAGCTTAATGAGAGCGCCACTTGATATTCAGGAATATGTGCCAAGACATTGGCTTTTATGATAAGTGAAAAGGATAATAATGACACCTACCCATAAATTAATATGAGTAAATTTCTCAAATGGTGGCCTTCTTCCACGTTTAGTTGTGGATGGATTTAAACTCATCCACTTATTAGTTAATCGGGTAATATTTCATTATCCGGTAATTATTCAATTACCCGCATAATTAAGAATTGCGTCAAATTACTTAAAATTTTACTTATTTTTGATACACTTTATACATCCTACTATCATGGTCATATAATACCTTGTATGGTACTAGTCCATAAATATCGGGGTATTATATCTTGGACCGTATTTTATCCCAAATTGCCAAACTTTGACGAAAATTCATTTTCTTTGACTTGTTTCCCATCTCACCTTCACGAATTTACTCATCACTTGTTTGAAATAACATAATGCTTATAATCTCAAAATAATCTCATTCCCGATCTTACGTCGATTAACTTACGGCAATACTTTATCGTACGAAATGCGGGATGTAACACAAACCCACCTGATTAAATTAAACCCAAACCCCCCAAGCCCAATACCATATCATATCCGAACCCCAAACCAATCTGAGCCGTTGATCAGATTAGATCAACGACCCAGATTTCTATTACCTTAATTAAACCCTAGACTAACCCCTCTGACCCCTCTCATTCTCACCGGTCCCTCATCTCTCTAACTCTCTCTCTCTAGTCTCTTCTAGAGACTTACAGTCTCTTCTTCTCCGATGAAGAGGGCTCGTCTTCTCCGGCTACATCTCTTGTCGGAGACCATGGGTCCTCACTCCTCTTAGCTTCATGGCTCCCTTCTACACCGGGTATCACTGTCTGGAGGTCCTGAAGCGGTTCACCTCACCCCATGATTGTTCATGCCTTCTCAGTCCACCCTTGGTCTGTCCGAGTAAGATCTTCCCATCTTCGGCCAAAACCTATGGTTTCTGAGCCGATTTTCTCTCTTTTTGGGTTATCTCACTAAAACCCTAACTGTTGGCTCTCGATTTCTTAAGATCTATGACAGATCTGGGTGTATTCTGAGTTATTTTTGCTATTTTCTTTAAAGATTCCGAGTTTTCTTTGAGAATGACTCTTAATCTTCAAGCTAAGGTTTCTTAACACCTTTCTGAAAAAAGAATGATTTTCTTTCTGATTTTAAGTATTATTCTATAATTTCTACTATGTTTGTACGATTTATTTGTGTTTTTCCTTCATCTGACTTACTATGTTGGAAACCCTAAGTGGCTTTTCCTTAATCTTAGTATTTTGAGTCTGTTTTGATGATTTTTTTCGTTTAATCTGTATGTGTACATGTTTCCCACGAATGTTCTGTGCTTTTCTGTGACTTTACAATATTTTGTTCATTAGGGTTTCTGATCTTTGTGTCCTCTATTCGTATCATGTTTATTCCGTTATTTCCTTTAATCACTCTACTATGTTCTAACTTAAATCCCTGATTTATGTGATTCTCTTGCCCTACTTTTCCTATTCTTGCTTATGCTATGTTTGCTCCGTTCAATTGCAATACTTTCCTTTGGTTAATATTTCCTTCTAACGGAGTCCCTGATTCTCTGTGATTGGTACCCTCTATTCTCGACAGATTTCCATCTTTAAATTATTCTCTTGCCTTATTTTTGGTTAATTATGCTGTCAACCGATTCTCAACATTTGTTTCTTTAATTAGGACTCTATGAACCTAAACTAATTACCAGCTCTATACTTACACTATTTTGAAGTATTTCCTTATTTGTTATGTGCCAATCATATGTTGATTTGCTTCCTTATTGGTTACCTGTTCTTACCGCTTGAAAGTTAATCCCTTAATTAGAGGAAGTACTTAAACTGATTGATTTTGATTCCTTTAATTGCTGCCTGACTTTAATCTGCACCTTATTTACTAATATTTTAAAAGCTATATAGACCCCGACCTCTTATTTTTTAAAAGGACGAATTGATCTGTTCAAATCTCTCTCTCACAATTAAAAAACTCTCTGCTCTCTCTCTTTCTTCTGTTCTAGTTACTGTTATTCTAAGTTAGTCGGCTACAAGCCAAGGCTAACTATTGTGTATCTCCTACTTCCTGTTTGTGTTACTGCTTTCTTCACTTCACTGGTATGTTCTAATTTAGATTTCAGTCCTCAAACCAACATGTTTCTATTACTGTTGTAATTTAGTATGTTTCTAATTTGCTTTTACTTATTATTCAACATGTATCTAGGATCCTGAACTCCATTCACATTTTAAGTTAGGCTTTACTTGCTTATGACCAACATATTTCTGTATACTTAGCACCTGTTTCTTACGTGAATCTCCATGCCTATGACTGGTACATTAGTTTAATCATGGTCTTATTTGTTTTGGTGTTAATCTAACCTAGTATTTTACTGTACCCCTAATCCTCTCAACCCTTAGGAGCTTCTGATTGCATGCCTATGTGTGTGTCTTCCTGCTACATGTTTTCCCTCACATGCTCTGTATTTTCCCCTCAAATCCCATTACCCCTGTTTGTGATTGTTGGACTATCCCTGCTCCTTTGTGTGATGTTGAACTTCTATTCCGATCAAGTTTCCCTCTTCAAAATTGTTTTCTTACTTACCCTTTCTCAAAACTATTTTCTTACTTAAACCCTTTTAAAAAATAAAAAGCACTCTCACATATACTCTTAGAAATCTAGGTTGTGCCCCTTCTGTGTTAGTATTGCCTTGGGACCCTTGAGCTCCCTCTGAACTTTGACACACAGAGTCTGGCCATTCCACACTGCACTTACTCTATTTTGGCTATGAAATATGGGTGTGAGCACTTCCGGGGAGCCCTTGAGGTCCTTAGGGAACTCTGACACACCCAGATTATGAGAAGGTTGTGAAATAATACCTGGCATTGAGGACTTGGAGACTTGAGCCTATTCTGTAGGCTCTCTATAGTTAACTTCTTATTTTCCTTCTATTTCAGTTGTGTAATTCGTATTCAGTGGCCTGTAATAATTAATTGTAAACAACTCTGGGGCCGGATAGTGAAAATGGGTAGGTGATATGCATGTTGTAATATAATTAAGGGTAGAGACCATGTTTCTAGGTTTATTATCTCTCTGTGCGCATAGAAGCCATGTTTAGGTACACCATTCCATACATTAGATATCATGCTACTTAGGATGTATGTGTATTCAACATTTCATCTACGCTTAGAAATCCTGCCTGTAGCCCCTCTCCGAGGAGTGATTACCAGGTATTGCATTGATGTGATCCATATTATTATAAACCTAGGACACCTTTATATGCTAGCTTGTAATTCCTTTTCAAAAGCTAATCTTTTTTATTGTTTTCTAAACATCTTCATGCTTAAGACTTAAATCCCCTCTTATTTGAGCCTTTACTTGTTATTTGCTAGTTGTACAAATTCACGAAATCATTTGGCCGGGAACCACACTTGTGGATCCTAATGGGTGTCTAACACCTTCCCCTTAGGATAATTTAAAGCCCTTGCCCAAATCTCTGGTTAGCAGCGTAGTTGTAATTGAACCCCTTATGTGCCCTAACACACCGTTAAAATTGTTAGGTGGCGACTCTTCAAAATATGCAAATCCCTTTCCCAAAAGGAAAGAGTTGTCCCAACCAATGTCATAAACCCGATCTCCGCAAGGAAAAAGGGGGGTGGGACAGCTTACCTAGGCGTGGTTCAGGGATACCCTATAACATGCTGTCTAAAAATGCAAACAGAATTCTAGAAATTGATTAAAGGAAAGCAAACAGTTTGAGTTTTCATACGCCCTATAAAATGCTTGTCTAGGTGCTGATTATCACGAAACTGATTTCATACATATTTATCCTATAACATGGTGTCTAGGTGTTGAAATTGCTTTTATACATTCTTATAGACAGGACTGTTATTGATTTAGGCGATGTAGACATGATTTAAAGCGAATACAAACACAGTCCTAAAGCAGGATTTCTAATGCACACCAAGGACGGACATTTTATTAAGCAGAATTACAACGATAATTTAATAACAGGATTTCTAGGTGATCATGATTATGCAGAAGCAAAATTCCATAACAAATGAGGTAATGAACCTACAACATGTTGCCTAGTATGCCAAGTGGACTTAACAGCATAGTTTTTGATGCAAATAAACATAGTTTAAACCTAAAAGCATGACTTCTAATGTAAGTAAACATAGTATAGACCTAAAGGAAGGATTTCTACCCATTTCCCCCAAAAAAATCTTATAAGAATCCCTCCCCTTTTACTAATTACCCCAATATCTGTTTACAAAGGTTATTATTACATACTATATAACAAATGAATTACAAAATGAACAGAGCTATGCTATAGGGAGCATGAATAGGCCCAAAGTAAACCTGGAGAACCAGGCCTTCAACCAAGTCCAAAGTACCATATCTCATAGTGTCCAAGAAGGAGTATCCTGGTGCGTCAGAGTTCCTAAGGGCCTCAGGGACCCCGGTCAGTGCTCACACCAAGATCCTTTTGAAAGAAGTAGCCTTTGTGCAGTGTGGAAGGGCCAGCCCCAGTGTGCTAGAGTTCGGAGGAATCTGATGGATTCCTAGGCAGTACACACACTGGAGGGGCGGGATCCTACGTATTCTAAGAGCAGGAGTGAGAGTGCTTGACATAGTTGGAATAACTTTAGGAACATAGTATAGAAGTAAAATCTTTAGGAGTGAAAATACTTTAGGAGTAGCAATAGTTTAGAAAACATATTAGGAGTGAAAAACGTGTTGAAAACATTATGAGGGAAAGGAAGGTTCAACAAACAACAACATAGTCATAAAGCATCACATTGCACAGATTCAACTTCAGCTTGTTAATTAGTTCCAGGTGAACAAACAGTTACACAAAAGGGAGCAAGGGATTGGGAACACAGGACGTTTGAAACAGAAGCACATAAGAAGAAGGGTGAAAGCAGTTATGCTAGTTAATAGGGACACAAAGCAGGCAGGAATTAACTAGGGCATACTGATTTAAGGTCTAAACATGAACCACTCAAATCTTACAATCATACTTAGTGATAGGATAAACATGCTACTTAAGACAAGAGACAAGAAGGCACACAATTTAAGCACTGCGATAAACATGTTGGTTAAACACAATGAGACATAGGTATAGATACATAGGTAGTCATGTTGAGTAATACAAAAAGAGCCACATAAATTCGATCACACAAAGTAGCCATACTAGTTGGGGTTACAGGACAGTGAAGGCACAAAGTAAATAGACTGTTTTAAGACCATATTAAATACTCAAGCAGAAGGGACATGCTGATTAAAACAATGAACAAGAGAGGTTGAAACTTAAAGCATACTGATCAAAGAAGTAAACAGGAAAGAACATAAAATTAAGTACATAAGCAATTAAACTAGTGTAGAAAGAGACATAGATTTAACAGCTATGGAGAAACAAGGAGCACATAGCTTTAAACTTCATATTAGAAGGAATGGAATTAGGATCAGAAACATACCAGTTAAGGAAGCAAGATACAGAAAGTAAATCAGGCAGAGTTCCATAGCCTAGCCTTGGCTTTCAGCCGGCTAGACAAGCAGTTAGCACAGGTAGAAAAAAAGGAGAGAAGAGAGATAATTTTGTGTGAGTGTGTATTCTTGAACTAATGTTCGTCTAAGAGGCAAAACAAGAGTGTATTTATAGCACTTAGCGAGTAGGACAAATAAGGTAAAGGAATCAAACGTCAGTCAATTAAGGACAATCACAGAATTATAGAATCAAATCACATAAAGGGGGTTCGGAATAGACCCCTTAATTAGGGGTAATGATTAACGGTAACAACAAGGGTTTAATTAAGGAAAAGAGTCCAAATCATACCAAATAAGGGATCAGTAAGAATCCCAAAATTATACGGGCAATTAATTAAGGCAAAGATGACCAATTAAAGTCATAAACAAGGAAACAACGCAATCTATGCACATGAATCTTAATAGTAATCAGCAAAACCTTCAAAAGAATACTAATTTTTGGGAAAGAATTATTCAAATTCCATAAATAGAAATTAAATTAAGTAAGACCTCACAGAAATATAGAACTTAGCCGAAAAAGCAGGTTCGAACCTTAACGTAGATTAATTAGGGAAAAACCACAAAAATACTGGATTTAACAAGGAAGAAGGTTTAAGTCCAAAAGATAGAGTAAACTAATACGACTGGTATCACAAAAATACCCAAAATCGAAGCAAAGATTGAAGAAATCAATATATCATATAGAATCCATTGGGGTTTGCAAAAATCAGTCACGATGACGAAAGAACACTTATTAAAACACTGAGAGGTTATAAAATCTTTGAAGAAAGTCCGGGATAAACCCTAGTTTAGAAAGAGTGACAAAAAATCCAAATTAATTAATTAAAACAGGAGGTTTTAGAGGTGGAGAATGTGACGACCCAAAGGATCATCACCTATTTTATTACCCACTCCGTAAACCTGAGGCCTTGAAAACCTCATTTGTAGTTGCCTCGATTTGCGTGTGCAGTCTAGGCGCGTAGCCGGACAACTTAATTATAAAATTCTGTGAAAATGCCAAGACTTGATATTAAAATTAATAAATTTGACTACGGTCAACATTTTGGGTAAAAGAACTCGGACCCGTGATTTGACGGTCCCGGAGGGTCCGTAGGAAAATATGAGACTTGGGCGTATGCCCGGAATCGAATTCCGAGGTCCCAAGCCCGAGAAATGAATTTTTGAGTAAAATTGTTTTCTGAAAATATTTAAGGAAATTGAAAATGAAATCTGGTTAAAAAGTGATGATATCAGGCCCGTATTTTGGTTACGGCGTCCGGTACAGGTCTTATATATGGTTTAAGCACGTTCAGTAAAGTTTGGTTGAAATTGGATTCCGTTTGGTGTGTTTCGGACTTAAAATGGAAAATTTGATGTTTTATGAAATTTGATGGGATTCATAGACTTTGAGGCTTAATTTGACGTGTATGATGTTATTTTGGAAATTTGATTGCACGGGCAAGTTCATAGGATGTTATGTGAGTTATCTATGAAATTTGGTATCATTCCGAGATGTATAGGCCAGTTCGGCACGTTGTTAGCGAAGTTAGAAAACTTAAAATTCCTAAGTTTGGTTCTTGAGGTTGGGGGTGTGATTTCAAGTTTTAGCGTTGTTTTGAGTGTTCCGAAGGCTCGAGCGAGTCCGTATTATGATTTGGGACTCGTTGGTATATTTGGAATAGGGCTCGGGTGGGCCCAACTGCCTTATGGGCACCTAACGGGGGCTAAAAACCAGCAAACACAACTGCTGGTGCACCTGCTCTGGTGTGACCGCAGGTGTGGTTGCCCAGCATCGCAGGTGCGAGACCGCAGGTGCGGTCCCAGGCATCGCAGGTGCGATCACCTGTGACGACTCGGTCGGTCGTCTTAATAATTAATGACCCGATCCCCTGTTAACTATTTTCCCCAAGTCTATTTCTGCAAAATTGAATTGCCGGGACGTTCGATTTTGAGTTCCGGAGAGTTTTGGGATATTTAGTCCCTAAATGAGAGCTTAAGTGTTGGAAAGTTGCCCGTAGTCGGAGCAGTGTGAAGACAACCTCAGAACGGAAATCCGATGGTTCAGTTAGTTCCGTTAGGTGATTTCGGGGTTGGGAGCGTGTTCGGAATGTATTTTGGAAGTCCGTAGCTCATTTAGAATTGAAATGCCGAAGTTTGAATTTTTGGAGTTTCCGGTCCGATAGTGAATTTTTGATCCGAGGGTCGGAATGGAATTCCGGAAGTTGTAGTAGTTCCTTCATGTCATTTGGGATGTGTGTGCAAAATTTGAGGTCCTTCGGATAAGTTTAAACGTGTTTTGGCGTGGGATGTGAATTCTAGAATTTTCCTAAGTTTTAAGGCTTGAATCTTTGCATAATCGATGAATTTGATGTTATGAGACGTGTTTTTAAGGCTCGACCTAGTTCAAATAAGGTGTTAAGGTTGGTTGGTGGTTTTGGTTGAGGTCTCGGGGGCCTCGAGGTTGTTTCGGATGCTTAACGGGTGAAGTTTGGATTGCTGTTGAACCAGACACCTTCTGGTGTCTTCGCACCTGCAAAGGTTTTTCCGCAGGAGAAGACTCGCAGGCGCGGGGGCCTTGATCGCAGGTGCGATATGGGAGTTTGGGCCAGTGGTCGCAGGCGCGACCTGGGTTCCGCATGTGCGGAACCGCAGGCGCGACCAAACGACCGCAGGTGCGGCCCCTATGCATTTTAAGTGACTTTCGCACCTGCGATGATTTTTTCTGCAGGTGCGGTGATCGAGTCCTCATGTGCGATTTCCCTGGGTATTTTATTCCAAAAATCCAAGAGTTTGATTCATAATTCAAAAAATCGTGTGAGGGCTCAAAGATTGGAGATTTTCTGTGGATTTTGAAGAAGGATCATAGGTAACATTTCCTAATCCTAATTCATTGTTAGACCATAAATTTCCGTTGTTTTCTTTAGTTTAATTATCAAAAAGAGGGGTAAAAACCATAGGAAAGGGATGAGATTTTTCCAATCCGAAATTTTGAAAAATTGTGGGGGTTTTTTGCATCGGATTTTGATTGTTTCTGGTTAAATGAGTTCGTGAGTGAATGGCCCGAGAGACATTTTGGTCATTTTACATAATTTCACGCCGTATCTTGAATTAAACAGTATAATCAGTTGCATGAGATGTTATTTACGATATGTAATTGAATTAACATAGAGTTGGGCCATTTGGAGTCGGATACTCGAGGCAAACGTGTGGTTTCGAGTTGATTTTGAGCCAGTTCGAGGTAAGTGGCTTGTCTAACCTTGTGTGGGGCACCTTTCCCCTTAGGATGTGATATTTGTTAATTGAATGCCTCGTACGTGAGATGACGAGCGCGTACTTGTGCTAATTGTTGAAAAATCCGATTTTACTTTAAATATTTAGACTAAGTTTCTTTCTTACCTGTTTTATTCTATTTGCAATTATAGTCTTTGTTAGCTTAGGAAAGCATGCCGAGTTGCCCTAAATTACCTATTTTCTTAAGTTGCTTAAATTGTACTACGTGAAGCATGTTAGGTAGAACTACTTGTTGCCTTGTATTGTTGCACTCTATTTCTGAATATCTTCTTGTTGTGGCTGCGAATTTACATTGGGACTACGGATGTGGGATTCCGGTAGCTCCCCCCCCCCTTGTTTTCTTACTTTGGGACTGCGGGTTCGATTCCCGATAGATCCCCCTGCACATTTACTTTGGGACTGCGGGCTAGATTCCCGATAGATCCCCCTGCACATTTACTTTGGGACTGCGGGTTAGATTCCCGATAGATCCCCCTGCATATTTACTTTGGGACTGCGGGTTCGATTCCCGATAGATCCCCTTCACATTGATAGCTGGACTACGGGACGGTATCCCGGGAGATCCTTCGGATATACATATGATGGACTACGGGACGGTATCCCGAGAGATCCACTGGACAATTGAGAAAAGGACTACGGAAAGGTATCTTGGGAGATCCTTTGGATATACATATGATGGACTATGGGACAGTATCCCCGGAGATCCACTGGACAGTTGAGAAAAGGAATCCCGGGAGATCCTTCGGATATACATATGATGGACTACGGGACGGTATCCCGGGAGATCCACTGGACAGTTGAGAAAAGGAATCCCGGGAGATCCTTCGGATATACATATGATGGACTACGGGACGGTATCCCGGGAGATCCACTGGACAGTTGAGAAAAAGACTATAGGACGGTATCCTGGGGATCCTGATTGTTACCGTTGTTATTATGCTGTACATATTCTGTGTTTACTCTGTTATTGTGTTTTTTTTATTGCCTTGTTTGATCTGTCTTATTTCACTACTGTACTCATTATTACCGCCTGTTTTTATACTGTAAATCCCTATTATATTGTTTGACCTTAGTAGGGCCCTGACCTTCCTGGTCACTACCTGACCGAGGTTAGGCTTGGAACTTAATGAGTACCGTTGTGGTGTACTCATGCCCTTTCTTGCGCATGTTTTTCATGTGCAGATCCAGGTACCTCCTCCCAGGCGCACTATCCTTGAGGTTGAGAGATACAACAGAGACTTCGAGGTACATCTGTCGCGTCCGCAGACGAGGAGTCTCTATCTTATTCCAGCTTTTTGTGAAAAGTTTATCCTTCCTTACAGTTGTATAGACATTCTGGAGTTAGAGCAGTGTATTATATTCTGTTAGCCTGTGGTTCCCGTGAGTTTTTGGGTTTTGGGGTGATATTGTAGACCTCCGTATTATTTTGGGTTGTATATGCCAAGTGGCATTTATATACAATCTTTCTTTTAGATTGTTCAACTTTCTTTTACTTAATTATTCTGCAAGTTATGTTGTTATTCCGCATTGCTAGGCTTACCTAGTTATAGAGACTAGGTGCCGTCATGATATGTTCACGGAGGGCGAACTGGGGTCGTGACAAGTTGGTATCAGAGCCTAGGTTCATAGGAGTCACGGAACACATGCCGGATTATTGTCTCGTTGATCGGTACGGAGACGTCTGTACTTATCTACGAGAGGCTATGTAACTGTTTAGGAAAAATCTTCACTTCATTGATTTCCCTGTTGTGCAATATCTTTTGACATCAATTCTAAACCTCTGTTTTCTATTCTCTCACAGATGGTGAGGAAACATGCTACTCGGGACGATCAGGCACCCGTGCCCCCTACTACAGCCGCTAGAGGCCAGGGCCGGGGTAGAGGCCGAGGACGTGCACGTGGAGTAGCGAGATCACCTGCACGAGCTGCGGCCGAGGTACCACCAGCAGATTCATCCGAGGTCCAGACACCTACCACGCCTACTGCCACTACTACTCCAGTCCTGCAGGAGACATTAGCTTAGTTCGTGTCTATGTACACCACTCTGACTCAGGCAGGGTTGCTTCTCCTTGCTGCAGCCACATCTTAGGCCGGGGGAGGAGCACAAACTCCCGTCGCCCGCACTCCTGAGCAGCGAGTGCATGTGGATCAGGTCCCAGAGATCATTCTTGTGCCGCCTGTAGTGCCAGTTCAGCCCAAGGATGGGTCAGCTGCTTCAGAGGATGAGCAGCGGAGACTTGAGAGGTTCAAGAAGTATGACCCTCCGGTATTCAGTGGACTACCATCAGATTATGCCTTAGGATTTCTAGAGGAGTGTCACCGTATTCTTCGCACTATGGGCATATCCGGATCTAGTGGGGTTTCCTTTATTACCTTCCAGCTTCATGGAGCCGCCTATGATTTGTGGCACACCTATGAGTTAGACAGTCCAGACGAGGCTGCTTCACTGAACTGGACCGAGATAGCCCGAGATTCTTTGGGTTCTCCTGTTTATGTTTCTACTCCTGTGGGAGATTCTCTTGTTGTGGACCACGTTTATCGGTCGTGTTTGGTTACTATTCGTGGTTTTGAGACCAGTGCAGATTTATTGTTACTCGATATGGTGGATTTTGATATTATCTTGGGCATGGACTGGTTGTCGTCCCATTATGCTATTCTTGATTGTCATGCCAAGACCGTGATGCTGTCTATGCCAGGTATTCCGCGTGTTGAGTGGAGTGGTACTTTATATAACACTCCCAGTAGAGTTATCTCTTTTCTTAGAGATCAACGTATGGTTGAGAAGGGGTGTGCCGCGTATTTTGCTTATGTGAGAGATGTCAGTGTTGATACCCCTTCTATTGATTCAGTCCCAGTGGTACGGGATTATCCCGATGTGTTTCCAGCTGATCTTCCGGGCATGCCGCCCGATAGAGACATTGATTTTGGCATTGATTTGTTGTTGGGCACTCAGTCCATTTCCATTCCTCCGTACCGTATGGCTCCTCCTAAGTTGAAGGAGTTGAAGGATCAGTTACAAGAATTGCTTGATAAGGGTTTTATTCGACCTAGTGTTTCACCTTGGGGTGCTCCTATCTTATTTGTGAAGAAGAAAGATGGTTCTATACGCATGTGTATTGATTATCACCAGTTGAACAAGGTTACAGTGAAGATCCGTTATCCCTTGCCTCGTATTGATGATCTATTTGACCAGCTTCAGGGCGCACAGGTATTTTCTAAGATTGATTTGTGCTCAGGTTACCATCAGTTGAAGATTCAGGAGTCGGATATCCTGAAGACTGCTTTCAGGACTCGGTATGGCCATTACGAGTTTCTAGTTATGTTATTGGGGCTGACTAATGCCTCCACAACATTTATGCATTTGATGCACAGTGTGTTCAGGACATATCTCAACTCGTTCATCATTGTTTTCATAGATGATATTCTTGTTTACTCCCAGAGTCGGGAAGATCATGAGCAGCACCCGAGGACAGTGCTTCAGACCTTGAGAGAGAAGAAGTTGTATGCAAAGTTCTCAAAATGTGAGTTTTGGTTGAGTTCTGTGGCATTCTTAGGCCACGTGGTATAGAGTGAGGGCATTTGAGTGGACCTGAAGAAGGTAGAGGCCATGCAGAGTTGGCCCAGGTCGTTCTCAGTTACAGAGATTCTCAGTTTCCTTGGCTTGGCGGGTTACTACCGCCGTTTTGTGGAGGGATTTTCATCAATTGCAGCCTATATGACTAGATTGACCCGGAAGGTTGCTCTATTTCAGTGGACAGAGGAGTGTGAGGCAAGCTTTCAGAAGCTCAAGACAACTTTGACTACAGCCCCAATCTTGATATTGCCTACTAGTTCGGGGTCCTATATAGTTTATTCTGATGCCTCGCGAGTTGGCCTTGGAGCGGTGTTGATGCAGGATGGTAGGGTGATTGCCTACGTGTCCAGACAATTAAAGATACATGAGAAGAATTACCCTGTCCATGACCTTGAGTTAGCTGCCATTATTCATTCCTTGAAGATCTGGCGCCATTATTTGGCGGGGTGCCTTGTGAGACCACCGGAGTTTGCAGCTCATATTCAGGCAAAAGGATCTAAATTTGCGCCAGCGTAGATGGTTAGAGTTGCTAAAGGACTATGACATCACTATATTATACCACTCGGGGAAGGCCAATGTGGTGGCCGACGCCTTGAGTCGCTGGGCGGAGAGTTTGGGGAGTTTGGCATACCTTCATGCAGCTGAGAGGCCTCTAGCCTTATATGTTCAGTCCTTAGCCAGTCAGTTCGTGAGATTGGATCTTTCTGAGCCTTGCCGGGTATTAGCTTGTATGGTTTCTCGGTCTTTCTTATTCAATCGTATCAGAGAGCGGCAGTATGATGATCCTCATTTACTTGTCCTCAAGGACACATTCCAGCACGGTGATGCCAGAGATGTGACCATTGGAGATAACGGAGTATTGAGGATGCAGGGTCAGATTTGTGTGCCCAATGTTGATGGGCTTCGGGAGTTGATTTTATCAAAGGCTCATAGTTTGCGGTATTCCATCCATCCGGGTACTGCGAAGATGTATTAGGATTTGAGGCAGAACTATTGTTGGCGAAGAATGAAGAAGGATATAACAGAGTTTGTAGCCAAGTGCCTCAACTGTCAGCAGGTCAAATGTGAGCATCAGAGACCGGGAGGGTTACTTCAGCAGATTGAGCTTCCAGAGTGGAAGTGGGAGCGGTTCACCATGGACTTTGTGGTTGGACTTCCTCGGACTTTGAGGAAGCATGATGCTATTTGGGTGATTGTGGATCGGCTGACCAAATCAGCCCATTTTATCCCGGTACTGACTACTTATTCATCGGAGCGGTTGGCGGAGATTTATATTCGGGAGATCGTTCATCTGCATGGTATTCCAGTTTCTATTATTTCAGACAGAGGTACTCAGTTCACTTCACGGTTCTAGAGAGCCGTTCAATAGGAGTTAGGTACCAGGGTGGAGTTGAGCATAACATTTCACCCCCAGACGGACAGACAGTCCGAGCGCATTACTCAGATTCTTGAGGATATGCTCCGTGAGTGTGTGATTGAGTTTGGAGGGTCTTGAGATCAGTTCTTGACATTGGCAGAGTTTGCTTACAACAACATTTATCAATCCAGCATTCAGGTGGCGCCGTATGAGGCTTTATATGGTAGGAGGTGCAGATCTTCGGTGAGTTAGTTCGAGCTGGGTAAGGCCAGGCTATTGGGGACAGAGTGTTCAGGATGCATTGGAGAAGGTCAAGGTGATTCAGGATAGACTCCGTACAGCCCAGTCCAGACAGAAGAGTTACGCGGACCGGAAGGTTCGTGATGTTTCATATATGGTCGGAGAGCGGGTTCTGCTTCGGGTTTCGCCTATGAAGGGCGTTATGAGATTTGAGAAGAAAGGGAAGTTGAGTCCGAGGTTTATTGGCCCTTTTGAGATATTGAGGCGTGTTCGGGAGGTTGCTTACGAGCTCGCCTTACCTCCCAGCTTGGCAGGAGTCCATCCGGTATTTCATGTTTTGATGCTCCGGAGGTATCACGGTGACCCATCTCATGTCTTGGATTTCATCTCAGTCCGATTGGACAAGGATCTATCATATGTTGAGGAGCCTGTAGCTATATTGGACATGCAGGTCAGAAAGCTCAGGTCGAAGAAATTGCTTCAGTAAAGGTTCAATGGCGGGGTCAGCCGGCCAAGGAGGCAACTTGGGAGACCGAGCAGGATATGCACAGCAGTTACCCTCATCTTTTCACTACTTCAGGTATGTCTTTATGCTCGTTCGAGGATGAACAAAATTTTAAGTGTAGGAGGATGTGACGACCTGGTCGGTCGTCTTAAGAATTAACGCCCCAAGCTCCTGTTAACTATTTTCCCCAAGTCTATTTCTGCTAAATTGAATTGCCGGGACGTTCGATATTGAGTTTCGGAGAGTTTTGGGACATTTAGTCCCTAAATGAGAGCTTAAGTGTTGGAAAGTTGCCCGTAGTCGGAGCAGTGTGAAGACGGCCTCGGAATTGAAATCCGATGGTTCTGTTAGCTCCTTTAGGTGATTTCAGGGTTGGGAGCGTGTTCGAAATGTATTTTGGTAGTCCGTAGCTCATTTAGGCATGAAATGCCGAAGTTTGAATTTTTGGAGTTTCCGGTCCGATAGTGAATTTTTGATCCGATGTTCGGAATGGAATTCCGGAAGTTGCAGTAGTTCCGTCATTTGGGATGTGTGTGCAAAATTTGAGGTCATTCGGATAAGTTTAAACGTGTTTCGGCCTGGGATGTGAATTCTAGAATTATCTTAAGTTCCTAGGCTTGAATCTTTGCATTGATGAATTTGATGTTATGAGACGTGTTTTTAAGGCTCTACCTAGTTTAAATAAGGTGTTAAGGTTGGTTGGTGGTTTTGGTTGAGGTCCCGGGGGCCTCGGGGTTGTTTCAGATGCTTAACGGGAGAGTTTGGAAAAATTGTTAATGCTGAACCAGGCACCTTCTGGTGTCTTCGCACTTGCGAAGGATTTTCCGCAGGTGCAGACTCACAGGCGCGGGGGCCTTGATCGTAGGTGCAATAGGGGACTTTTGGGCCAGTGGTCGAAGGTGCGACCTGGGTTCCGCAAGTGCGGAACCGCAGGTGCGAAACCGAAGGTGCGGAATTGCACGCGCGACCAAACGACCGCAGGTGCGGCCCTTGTGCATTTTAAGTGAATGTCGCACCTGCGATGCTTTTTTTCGCATATGAGGTACCGCAGGTGCGGTGATCGAGTCCGCAGGTGCGATTTCCCTGGGTACTTTATTCCAAAAATCTGAGAGTTTGGTTCACAATTCCCAAAAATCGTGTGAGGGCTCAAAGATTGGCGATTTTCTGTGGATTTTGAAGAGAAGGATCATATGTAACATTTCCTAATCCTTTGTTAGACCATTAATTTTCGTTGTTTTCTTTAGTTTAATTATCAAAAAATGGGGAAAAACCATAGGAAAGGGATGAGATTTTCCCAATCCAAAATTCTGAAAAATTGTGGGGTTTTTGGCATCAGATTTCGATTGTTTCTAGTTAAATGAGTTCATGAGTGAATGGGTTTCCGGAAAATATAACTTTTACCCGATTTCGAGAAGTGGGCACGAGGGGCGTTTTGGTCATTTTACATAATTTCACGTCGTAGCTTGAATTAAACAGTATAATCAGTTGCATGAGATGTTAGTTACGATATGTAATTGAATTGTACAGATTTGGGCCATTTGGAGTCGGATACTCGAGGCAAACGTGTGGTTTCAAGTTGATTTTGAGCCGGTTCGAGGTAAGTGGCTTGTCTAACCTTGTGTGGGGGACCTTTCCCCTTAGTATGTGATATTTGGTAATTGAATGCCTCGTACGTGAGGTGACGAGCGCGTACTTGTGCTAATTGTTGAAAAATCCTGTTTTACTTTAAATATTTAGACTGAGTTTCTTTCTTACCTGTTTTAATCTTTTTGCAATTATAGTCGTTGTTAGCTTAGGAAAGCATACCGAGTTGCCCTAAGTTACCTATTTGATTAAGTTTCTTCGATTGTACTACGTGAAGCATGTTAGGCTAGAACTACTTGTTGCCTTGTATTGTTGCACTCTATTTCTGAATATCTTCTTGTTGTGGCTGCGTATTTACATTGGGACTCTGGATGTGGGATTCCGGTAGCTCCCCCCTTGTTTGTTTACTTTGGGACTGCGGGTTTGATTCCCGATAGATCCCCCTGCACATTTACTTTGGGACTGTGGGTTAGATTCCCGATAGATCCCCCTACACATTTACTTTGGGACTGCGGGTTAGATTCTCGATAGATGCCCCTGCATATTTACTTTGGGACTGCGTGTTCGATTCCCGATAGATCCCCCTGCACATTGATAGCTGGACTATGGGACGGTATCCCGGGAGATCATTCGGATATACATATGATGGACTACGGGACGGTATCCTGAGAGATCCACTGGACAATTGAGAAAAGGACTATGGGACAGTATCCTGGGAGATCCTTCGGATATGCATATGATGGACTAAGGGACGGTATCCCAGGAGATCCACTAGACAGTTGAGAAAAGGACTACGGGGCGGTATCCCGGGAGATCCTTCGGATATACATATGATGGATTATGGGACGGTATCTCGGGAGATCTACTGGACAGTTGAGAAAAGGACTACAGGACGGTATCCTGGGAGATCCTCATTGTTACCGTTGTTATTATGATGTACATATTTCGTGTTTACTCTGTTCTTGTGTGTTTTTTGTTATTTCCTTGTTTGACCTGTCTTATTTCACTATTGTACTCATTATTACCTCCTGTTTTCATACTGTAAATCCCTATTATATTGTTTAACCTCAGTAGGGCCCTGACCTTCCTCGTCACTACCCGACCGAGGTTAGGCTTGGCACTTACTAAGTACCGTTGTGGTGTACTCATGCCCTTTCCTGCGCATGTTTTTCATGTGCAGATCCAGGTACCTCCTCCCAGGCGCACTATCCCCAAGGTTGAGAGATACAACAGAGACTTCGGTACTGCATTTTGGATGTCCTGCCTTCTTCAGTTTTGACAACTGTCTTGTTTGCTACTGCATTTTGGATGTCCGCTTTGTTTTGATCTGTGAGATAATGTCCCACCAATTTTTAAGGGTGCCGGTAAAGCCTGCTATTATCCTGTTAGCAGCTTGCTTATCAGTGGCATTCTTCCATTTATAGGTTCTGACATTCATGCCCGTTTCTTGGAGTTTATTATAGATTTTGCCTTCAGCCATTCCATCTATATTCCACTCTGTGATTCCTATTCCGCCAGCGACAGCTTGGGGGTGCATATGGTTTTCCTCAAACTGGATGTCAGGAAGAGAGGGTCTGGGATAAAAAAATTTTGAATAGGGGAGCCTATCCTTTAGGGCGCTAATCTTGCTGCCTTGGGTAATATTGAGCTTAGAACGTTGATCATTAATTCTTTCAAGAATATCGGATGAATTGTTGAATTCATTAGAAAGCTTAGGACAAGCTTCAGGGAAAAATTCGGGGATTTTAAAGATCGGATTAGTCTCAATTTGGAGGTACTTGGTTTACTAAGACCACAATAGTTTCGATTGGATTCTTCTATTTGTTTAGAAACAACATAAAGAACTTTATTGGTGTAATTATTCTGTTCAAAGACTTTATTGATGTCTGACGTAGTGACGAAGGCAGAATCCTTTTCTGAAGGTTTCTTAAAAGGGGCTGCTTTGAGGATTTCTTTCCTGTAAGGAATGCTTAATCCTTCTAACGGGGGAGTAATGCTTTCAACCACCTGTTCTTTGGTGTACCACTTGTTTATTAAAACTTGAAGAGATGATTTAGCATCATCAATCTGTCCCGAATACTCAAACCATTTGAAGAATTCAATCTCAGTTTTGAATCTTTTCATATCCTTAAACCATTTATCTCTGACTGAGATTATCTGAGCTTCAATGTAAGTATCTATGTACCAACCTTTCTTTTTCTTGTGTTGCGGGTCGGTCCACAATGCATTAATGATCTTTTCATCAGGAATGAATCTTTTTCCTGATTTAAGAACACCAACCGAATCCTGCTTTTTATGAAAAGGAGGTTTCATTTCGCTAGGTGTAGGGCTACTCGGAGTGGTAGGAGATTCATAATAAACTTTAGGAATAGTTTTAGTAAAATCCACGCCGTGAAATTTACCATGTTCTAAGTTTATATCAAAATCATCCTCCCGGGGGCTAGAAGAAGAGGGTCTAGCCGTAGACATTCTTCTACTTGAAGAGTCCTGGCTAATAGAGTTGGATCTTAGAAACTTAAGATTAATAGATCCATCTGGAAATTGAATAACCCTATCTATAAAAGATCTATTAGTTTGAATAGGTAAAGGGTTGGTGATAGAGTCAAATTTTCCACTCTTAATCCGCAAGGATTTCGTTCCATTTAAGTAACCTAGGAACGAAAGTAGTACTGTGCTCTTGGTTTGCTTCCATGAGCATAGTAAAATCTTTGACTCTAGCATTTATAGCCTTTGGGGCTATAACAGTTTTCATAAGCTTGTAATATACCCTGTATATTACGTCTATCTCTCTGGTATCTATTTTACTATTCATATTCTTGGTTTTGACGTTAAGTGTCAAGGTATCCATGATATTGGGATCGTGGATATCAATCGAGAAATTGGGATAACAATTAAAGTATACCGGGCCATTGGCGAGGTTACTTTCAAGGACTCCTAAAAGAGAGTCATCAAAATTTAACCGTCTATCGTCTCTAAGGAGCAGACAAATAGGAATATTCAAACCTTTACGGAAAAGAGGTTTAACAGCAATTTGAACAAGACCAATATGAAGAACTTTAAATTACTTTCTATATCTATCAATATCAGCAGCAATTAACAACTTGATTGTTTCAAGAGAATTATTAGTAGCAGATGTAGACTCACAAGTCTTGATGTTAATCTTTTTAAACAGATTAAAATTACCTATTTGGTAAATCTTTTTTTTTGAAAAGGTTCTCTAGGAATAGACCAATTTTGTAAATCATTTTCTACCTTTGAGATAGACATGTTAACACTATTAGCAATATGAGTATTCATAGATGAATAAAGGTTGTCTTAGGCATGTTTCTTATTCTATGACTATTAAATAACTAGGACGGTTTAACAAAGTCTTTCAAGATCATGTAAATAAATAACAACAGTTTAAAAAAATAGACATTGGATGTTATACAAAATTACCTAGCATATGGATATTATACAAACATTGTCAAGTCATCTTAGTGGTAGGAACACTAAGTAGTCTAAATGCCACCCCAGGCTAGACGACCACATATCAGGCTTGCCAATAGTCAAAGCCGGAAATTAATCGGCACCCTCATACTTAGACATTGTTCGTAACCTCAACTAGATAAAATTGAAACCTTAGCCTATCAATTAGTTAACAGAAGTTAAAAGGATACATGATTAAGAAAATAGCTATGTTAAACCATCTTAATTAATAATCATAAGAATATTAACAGCCCAGACAACCAGGTATTTAACTATTCATGCTTGAGAATAGGGAATCCAGGTGATTTCGGGGTTGGGAGCGTTTTCAGAATGTATTTCGGTAGTCCGTAGCTCATTTAGGCTTGAAATACCGAAGTTTGAATTTTTGGAGTTTCCGGTACGGTAGTTAATTTTTGATCTGAGGGTCGGAATGGAATTCCAGAAGTTGCAGTAGTTTCGTCATGTCATTTGGGATGTGTGTGCAAAAGTTGAGGTCATTCGGATAATTTTAAACGTGTTTCGGCGTGGCATGTGAATTCTAGAATTTTCCTAAGTTCCTAGGCTTGAATCTTTGCATAATCGATGAATTTGATGTTATGAGACGTGTTTTTAAGGATTGACCTAGTTCAAATAAGGTGTTAAGGTTGGTTGGTGGTTTTGGTTGAGGTCCCGGGGGCCTCTGGATTGTTTCGGATGCTTAACGGGTGAAGTTTGGAAAAATTATTGCTGCTGAACCAGGCACCTTCTGGTGTCTTCGCACCTACGAAGCTTTTTCCGCAAGTGCAGAATCGCAGGTGCGGGAGCCTTGATCGCAGGTGCGATGGGGGAGTTTTGGGCCAGTGGTTGAAGGTGCGACCCCTGTGCATTTTAAATGACATTCGCACCTGCGATGCTTTTTTCCGCAGGAGAGGTGATCGAGTCCGCAGGTGCGATTTCCCTGGGTATTTTATTCCAAAAATTCGAGAGTTTGGTTCATAATTCCCAAAAATCGTGTGAGGGCTCAAAGATTGGCGATTTTCTGTGGATTTTGATGAGAAGGATCATAGGTAACATTTCCTAATCCTAGTTCATTGTTAGACCATTAATTTCCGTTGTTTTCTTTAGTTTAATTATCAAAAAATGGGGGGAAAACCATAGGAAAGGGATGAGATTTTCCCAATCCAAAATTCTGAAAAATTGTGGGGGTTTTTGGCATTGAATTTCGATTGTTTCTGGTTAAATGAGTTCGTGAGTGAATGGGTGTTCGAAAATATAACTTTTACCCGATTTCGAGACGTGGGACCTAGGGGCATTTTGGTCATTTTACATAATTTTGCGCCTTAGCTTGAATTAAACAGTATAATCAGTTGCATGAGATGTTATTTACGATATGTAATTGAATTGTAAAGATTTGGGCCATTTGGAGTCGGATACTCGAGGCAAACGTGTGGTTTCGAGTTGATTTTGAGCCGGTTCGAGGTAAGTGGCTTGTCTAACCTTTTGTGGAGGACCTTTCCCCTTAGGATGTGATATTTGGTAATTAAATGCCTCTTACGTGAGGTGACGAGCGCGTACTTGTGCTAATTGTTGAAAAATCCCGTTTTACTTTAAATATTTAGACTGAGATTCTTTCTTACCTATTTTAATCTATTTGCAATTATAGTCGTTGTTAGCTTAGGAAAGCATGCCGAGTTGCCCTAAATTACCTATTTGCTTAAGTTTCTTAAATTGTACTACGTGAAGCATGTTAGGCTAGAACTACTTGTTGACTTGTATTGTTGCACTCTATTTCTGAATATCTTCTTGTTGTGGCTGCGTATTTACATTGGGACTATGGATGTGGGATTCCGGTAGATCCCCCCCTTGTTTGTTTACTTTGGGACTGCGGGTTCGATTCCCGATAGAACCCCATGCGCATTTACTTTGGGGCTGCGAGTTAGATTCTCGATAGATCCCCCTGCACATTTTCTTTGGGACTGCGGGTTATATTTCCCGATAGATTCCCTGCATATTTACTTTGGGACTGCGGGTTCGATTCCCGATAGATCCCCTGCACACTGATAACTAGACTACGGGACAGTATCCTGGGAGATCCTTCGGATATACATATGATAGACTATGGGATGGTATCCCGAGAGATCCACTGGACAGTTGAGAAAAGGACTACGGCACAATATCCTTGGAGATCCTTCGGATATACGTATGATGGACTATGGGACGGTATCCCGGGAGATCCACTGGACAGTTGAGAAAAGGACTACGGGACGTTATCCTGGGAGAGCCTTCGGATATACATATGATGGACTACGGGTCGGTATCTCGGGAGATCCACTGGACAGTTGAGAAAAGGACTACAAGACGGTATCCTGGGAGATCCTCATTGTTACCGTTGTTATTATGAAGTACATATTCCGTGTTTACTTTGTTCTTGTGATTTTTTTGTTATTGCCTTGTTTGACGTGTCTTATTTCACTACTGTACTCATTATTACCTCCTGTTTTCATACTGTAAATCCCAATTATATTGTTTGACCTCAGTAGGGCCCTGACCTTCCTCGTCACTACCCGACCGAGGTTAGGCTTGGCACTTACTGAGTACCGCTGTGGTGTACTCATGTCCTTTCATGCGCATGATTTTCATGTGCAGATCTAGGTACCTCCTCCCATGCGCACTATCCCCGAGGTTGAGAGATACATCAGAGACTTCGAGGTACATCTGCCGCGTTCGCAGACTAGGAGTTTCTATCTTATTCCAGCTTTTTGTGAAAAGTTTATCCTTCCTTACAGTTGTATAGACATTCTGGAGTTAGAGCAGTGTATTATATTCTGTTAGCCTGTGGTTCCCGTGAGTTTCCAGGTTTTGGGATGATATTGTAGACCTCCGTATTATTTTGGGTTGTATATGCCAAGTGGCATTTATATACAGTCTTTCTTTTAGATTGTTCAACTTTCTTTTACTTAATTATTCCGCAAGTTATGTTGTTATTCTGCATTGCTAGGCTTACCTAGTTATAGGGACTAGGTGCCGTCACGACATGTTCATGGAGGGCGAATTGGGGTCGTGATGTCACCAGTGTCCTGGCCAGCCGTCGCAGGTGCGGTCTCCACTTCGCAGGTGCGATCCCAGACCCCCTAGCCCAACTCCGCAGGTGCGAGATTCTCCTCGCAAGTGCGAGACCGCAGGTGCGGTCCCCAGAGCCGCAAGT
Source organism: Nicotiana paniculata (assembly GCA_005239505.1). NCBI lineage: Eukaryota > Viridiplantae > Streptophyta > Magnoliopsida > Solanales > Solanaceae > Nicotiana > Nicotiana paniculata. Next base: position 76,880 of record ML335831.1, read on the forward strand.
GCGAGTTCACTGTTCAGGTAGTGAGTTTTAAATACGGGTTTTAAACCCATGTTCCTCATTTTTCATCTTCTTCCTTAGGAGATTTCCACCATTTTTAAGAGCTTTCGACCAGGTCTTGTAAGGTAAGTAAATTCCACCCGTAAATTTGTTTCATGCATGCATCCTAGCCTAATTAACTACATAAACTAGTGCAAAAATTCTAGAAAATGGGTAGAAACCTAGAACTTGTGATCGTTTTAGAATTTTCTGTGAATTGGCCATGAAATCAAGTAAAAATCGTATATTTATGGTCCTTAGGCTTTGGGTGAGTGTTCCCTTCGAGAATTTCAAGAATCCGAGCGAGCGGGCCCGAGGTTGAATTTTGATAATTTTGAAAGAATGCTGGGAAAGGGATAATTAATCCATGTAATTGTATCCTTGAATCCTTATTGATATACTTGAGTTGATTATGTCTAGATAATACCATTCCGGAGTTGAATTCTAAAGGAAAGGCGGTGTTAGAGGTTTGATTGCTATACTTTGGACCCGAGGTAAGTGTCTGGTCTAACCATAGCTTGAGGGAATAGGAGTTGAGTATAATTTGCTACTTGCTAATTGTCAAATACGATGTATACGAATGGTGACGAGTGTCTATACATTGGTGTCTAGCATGACCGTGAGTCCTTATATTGTGAATATTCTGATTTTGTGGTAATTTCCATGCTTAATTGATGATTTCTATATTTTGTGAAGAATATGTGAAGGGAATTGTAATATTTAAACTCTGTTGGAGCATTGGATCAAATTGTAACACGAACGATGAAGGTATATGTGATAATAGTATCCTTTGGAGAATTGGCTCAAGTAATAGAGTAAATTATGAAATGAAGTGAAAGAAAGAGAAAGAGATACTAAGATATACCCTTGCCGGGTCATTGTTGCTTTTGATACTGCCTCCCTTATTGGGATGTTGAGATTACTGTTAGTGTTCCCTTGACGGGATTTAATTGTTTAATTGATGTTCCCTTGCCGGGATTTAATTGTTTAATTGATGTTCCCTTGCCGGGATTTCTATTTTATTCTGCTTCCTCCCTTGCCCTTGTTTGTGATTGTTGTTTGGGTAAGGAAGAGTGTTAAAGCACGAAGGGTGATGCCGTGCACTGTTTGATATTGTGAGGAAGAGTTTTAAAGCACGAAGGGTGATGCCGTGCACTATTTGATATTGTTCCCTTGCCGGGGTTATTATGTCTATTCTGTTTACTACCTTGCCCTTGTTTGTGATTGTTGTTTGGGTGAGGAAGAGTGCTAAAGCACGAAGGGTGATGCCGTGCATTGTTTGACATTTTGAGGAAAGAGTGTAAAGCACGAAGGGTGATGTCGTTCCATACGATATACCATTCCGTACCGATATTCATTGATTATACTGGGAGGAAAGAGAGTAAAAGCACAAAGGGTGATGCTGTGCCATGATTTACATTATTTACATTATACATTGCATAGTGAGGACGAGAGTTAAAGCACGAAGGGTGATACCGTGCCATGATTTACATTGATGACATTATACGTTGCATAGTGAGGACGAGAGTAAAAGCACGAAGGGTGATGCCGTGCAAGTTTATTATTTCTTGTCCTTATTGATATGCTAGCTTTGTTGTTCTTTTCCTTATTGAGATTTCTTATATGAAACTGTTATCTCCCCACATCATGCTCCCCTTCCTTTATTAATTGTTTCTCCCTATATTTCTTATCCGTTGTATATATGTATATCTATTTATTTGAACTGCACAGGTTTATTTGGTAGTCTGGTTCTAGCCTCGTCACTACTTCGCCGAGGTTAGGCTAGGCACTTATCAGTACATGGGGTCAATTGTACTGATGCTACACCTGCACTTCTTTATGTTGTGCAGATTATGCAGCCGGACCCGAAGGACATCATTAGTGGGAGTGTCTTCCAGCTTATCCTAGAGGCTTCAAGGTATACATGCTTGCGTTCGTGGGCCTTGGCGTCTCTTCCATCCCTTTGATTTAACTTCTGTTTTGTTTTTCCTCTAGTTTCAGAGACACCTATGTATTCTCTTTTCAGACATGTATTTAGCACTCTTGTGACAGTTCGTGAGTTTGTGACTCCAGGTTTTGGGAAATTTTATGTGTTGTTGTATTATGTTATCCTTATTTAGCTTGAGATCGCATTTATTTCCGCTGTTTAACTGTGAACTGCTTAGGTTATCCTATATGCTAGTTTATCTATGTACGTTGGCTTGTCTAGCGGGTTTAACGTTAGACGCCATCACGGTCCGATGGCGGGATATCGGGGCGTGACATAAAATATTTAATAATATTCAAATCATCTCAGATCTATAAAGATCTGTGAAGAATCAACAGTAATGAAATAGGGTTTTCAGAAAATAGCATAGGTGAAGAGAATAGGTCAAGAACCCATAGATTCGTAATAAAAGAAGGAAATATCCTTACTTAAAAACAACAAATGGCCTGAGATAGGCAAGTTTCGAACAAGAACCCATTGGGTTTCCTTGAGATCTTCTCAAGGATCCAAGAAATCGAAGATCCATGGCGTATAGAAGACCAGGGCTGGTCGAAGAAGACATAGGAGCACTATAGGGAGAATGTTTAAGCCGGTGACGAGGTTTAGGGGTAGGGTTAGGTCGAGAGAGAGTTGAGATACGAGGGAGATGATGACGGCAGGGGATGTGAAAGAATGAGAGGGTTTGGGTAGGTTAGGGGGGTAAACTAAGGTAAGGATAATCGTGGACCGTTTATCAAAATGATCAACAGCCACGATTGAATGGGCTAGTGGGTCGGGGTAGGCAGATTGGGCCAAAAAAAGGTTTGGGCAAGCACTTTGGATTAATATTAGAGGGGTTTTGGGCTGGTTTGAGGGGTTAGGTCCGGAAAATTATAGGAATCAAATAGGGCTACTTGTTAAATACCCAAACAATTTATAAAAATATATTTTATAAAATAATTAACAGAATATAGAAAATAATTTCATGCATAGAAAAGTTTTAAAATAATTACTCAACATTTTTAAAAATACAATGAGCTTCTTTCTAGTAAAATAATGTAATAATGCATGCATGGGCTATAATTGCAAAGTTATTGCAATTGTAACCCCAAAGATGTAAATGTTGCTATTTTTGCAATATTTTAATCCTAATATAAATATAAATAACAATATTAAGCCATGAAATTATTATATATTCATTTATGATGCAATTTGTAATTATTTATGTAAATAAAATACTAGGATAAATTAATTAAAAATCTCTAAAAATGTAAAAATTATGGAAAAATGTCATCTGATGCAAATGCATAGTTTTGAAGGTATATATGTATTTGAAAAAATATTATAGGAAAAAATTGAGTATCAACAGTTGCCCATCTTTACCCCGGAAGGATGAAAGAGTTGTCGGGTAAAGATATGATGGCCAACTTTGACCGAGCGAGATGATTTGAGAGATTTAGGCCACACTCTGGTTCCTGAGCTTCCAACATAACCCTGGTTTTGCAGGAATCAGGCCGTGTGTAGTTCTGGATTTATCGGCGAAGTATACCGATGAAGTTACCACAAGGACGATCACGAGATTTCAGGATAGGTGAAGAATGGTTATGGTGAGTGGTCAGGATTGAGATAATTTGTAGGAACTGGAGCGGGATTTCTCCTGTTGGAATAACGGTTGCTTATCGGATCACCTACAAGCAAAGATGTACTACGGACATATATCTATGCATAAATTTAAACATGAAAAATGGTACCTCCTTTAGGGCGGAAATTGGCAATATCAGGCTACAAATAGCCGGATATATCAGGCTATCAGGATATAATAAAAATATCAGGTCCATAAATAGATATAACCTTAGAACATGGTAAATTTCTACCAAGATTTTTGATTCCCTATTCTCAAGCATGAATAGCTAAATACCTGGTTGTCTGGGCTGTTAATATTCTTATGATTATTAATTACGATGGTTTAACATAGCTATTTTCTTAATCATGTATCCTTTTAACTTCTGTTAACTAATTGATAGGCTAAGGCTTCAATTTTATCTAGTTGAGGTTACGAACAATGTCTAAGTATGAGGGTGCCGATTAATTTCTAGCTTTGGGTATTGGCAAGCCTGATATGCGGTCGTCTAGCCTGGGGTGGCGTTTAGACTGCTTGGTGTTTCTACCAATAAGATGACTTCACAATGTTTGTATAATATCCATATGCTAGGTAATTTTGTATAACATCCAATGTCTATTTGTTTAAACTGTTGTTATTTATTTACATGATCTTGAAAGACTTTGTTAAACCGTCCTAGTTATTTAATAGTCATAGAATAAGAAACATGCCTAAGACAGCCTTTATTCATCTATGAATACTTATATTGCTAATAGTGTTAACATGCCTATCTCAAAGGTAGAAAATGATTTACAAAATTGGTCTATTCCTAGAGAACCTTTTGAAAAGATTTACCAAATAGGTAATTTTAATCTGTTTAAAAAGATTAACATCAAGACTTTTGAGTCTACATCTGCTACTAATAATTCTCTTGAAACAATCAAGTTGTTAATTGCTGCTGATATTGATAGATATAGAAAGGAATTTAAATTCCTTCATATTGGTCTTGTTCAAATTTTTGTTAAACCTCTTTTCCGTAAAGGTTTGAATATTCCTATTTGTCTGCTCCTTAGAGACGATAGACTGTTAAATTTTGATGACTCTCTTTTAGGAGTCATTGAAAGTAACCTCGCCAATGGCCCGATATAATTTAATTATTATCCCAATTTCTCGGTTGATATCCACAATCCCAATATCATGGATACCTTGACACTTAACGTCAAAACCAAGAATATGAATAGTAAAATTGATACCAGAGAGATAACCGTAATATACAGGATATATTACAAGCTTATCAAAACTGTTATAGCCCCAAAGGCTATAAATGCTAGCGTCAAAGTTTTTACTATGCTCATGGAAGCAAACCAAGAGCACAATACTACTTTCGTTCCTAGGTTACTTAAATGGAACAAAATCCTTGCGGATGAAGAGTGGAAATTCAACTCTATCACCAACCCTTTACCTATTCAACCTAATAGATCTTCTATAGATAGGGTTATTCAATTTCCATATGGATCTATTAATCTTACGTTTCTAAGATCCAACTCTATTAGCCAAGCCTCTTCAAGTAGAAGAATGTCTACAGCTAGACCCTCTTCTTCTAGCCCCCGGGAGGATGATTTAGATATAACCTTAGAACATGGTAAATTTCACGGCGTGGATTTTACTAGAACTATTCCTAAAGTTTATTATTAATCTCCTACCACTCCGAGTAGCCCTACAACTAGCGAAATAAAACCTCATTTTCATAAAAAGCAGGATTCGGTTAGTGTTCTTAAATCAGGAAAAAGATTCATTCCTGATGAAAAGATCATTAATGCATGGTGGACCGCCCCACAACACAAGAAAAAGAAAGCTTGGTACATAGATACTTACAATGAAGCTCAGAGAATCTCATTCAGAGATAAATGGTTTAAGGATATGAAAAGATTCAAAACTAAGATTGAATTCTTCAAATGGTTTGAGCGTTCGGGACAGATTGATGATGCTAAATCATCTCTTCATGTTTTAATAAACAAGTGGTACACCAAAGAACATGTGGTTAAAAGCATTACTCCCCCGTTAGAAGGATTAAGCATTCCTTACAGGAAAGAAATCCTCAAAGCAGCCCCTTTTAAGAAACCTTCAGAAAAGGATTCTGCCTTCGTCACTATGTCAGACATCAATAAAGTCTTTGAACAGAATAATTACACCAATAAAGTCTTTGAACATAATAATTATAAATCTGTTTGGTTTAATTTTCTTTACTTACGACCAACTACACACACTTGGTTTGTAAAGTACAGCCTTGAACTCTCTAAATCGATCATCCCCAGATGGTTCTATGAGTGTTGGAACTATTTTGGAGGAAACAAACTGGTTTTGCCAAAAACCTTTTCTGAAAAATTCAATCAGTTTCAGATTGATCATGATATCTCTTCTTTACCAGAACACATTAAATTGTGTAAATATTTTATTCAAAAAAAATATCTTATATTATTAGTTGGACTTTTGTCATTGCTGAATTTGATAGGATCAAATATTTATCTAAAGAAGTCATGATCAAAGGATGGTCACCAGCACCCAAAGATCAATCCACAACCTCTCAAGCTATGTCAATGAAATCACCAGTAAAATCTACCTCCAAGAGTGATTTAAAAAAGAGGTTACAAAAGGCCTTGTCAGAAATTGATTCTGATCCTGATGAAGAAGAAATCATGAAACTTCTTGATAAAGCCTCTTCATCACAAAGTGGTGACAATGGAGATATGTTGAAACCTAAAGTTTTAGCACAATCTTACCTGGATTGCTTTTGTGATTAATCCTAGTTGAGGATATTAAAATCCGGAATAACTAGTATTTCAGATAGAGACTGTCAGAATTTCTTTTGATTAAAAGTCAGACGGACCCAGATAAAATTGGCATATTCTCCCAAAAGAAAATGGCCGACAAAGCACTTAGATTTCTCTTTATTCCTTTCTAAGTCTATATAAGACCTGATGTTTTAGAAGAAAGGGAGACCGAAAGTTGTACAACTTACAATATTTTCTACTTGCTCTTTACTTCTCTCTGTAATGCTATAAGCTTCCGCCTATGAAAAATACCTGGTTGTCTGGGCTGTTAATATTCTTATGATTATTAATTAAGATGGTTTACCATAGCTATTTTCTTAATCATGTATCCTTTTAACTTCTGTTAACTAATTGATAGGCTAAGGTTTAAATTTTATCTAGTTGAGGTTACGAACAATATCTAAGTATGAGGGTGCCGATTAATTTCCGACTTTGGGTATTGGCAAGCCTGATATGCGGTCGTCTAGCTTGGGGTGGCGTTTAGACTGCTTGGTGTTCCTACCAATAAGATGACTTGACAATGTTTGTATAA
>ML335832.1:0-30650 GCA_005239505.1 Nicotiana paniculata
GACTCCCCTTCCGCAGGTGCGAAAACACCAGCAAACCAGCACAGCAGATTTCCAAAAATCACTTCAACTTCCCGTCAACCATCCGAAATCAATCCCGAGCTCCTAGGGGCCCCAACCAAACATACCAACACACCCCATATCATTATTCCAACTTAGTCAAGCCTTCGAAACCCCCAAAACAACATGAAAACACCAAATTTACATCAAATTCAAGCCTAAAAGTTTTGAAACTTCTATATTTCTCCAACTATGCCGAAACCAACCAAAAGACCTCCGATTGACCTCAAATTTTGCGCACAAGTCATATTCAACATTACGGACCTTCTCCAACTTACGGAATCACATTCCGAGCTCGATATCAAAACTTCCACTTCTGACCGGATTTCCCAAAAACCTTCAACTTTCTATCTTTAGCCAAATGAATCCAAAATGATCTACAGACATCCAAATTCACTTCCTATCGTGCTCCCAATTCCAGAATCACCATACGGAGCCAGTCCCATACTCAAAATCCCAAACGGACATCAACCTCACTGATATGCACTTCAAGCCCAAATTCATGAAATCCTACTAAAATGCCAACTTCCATAATATACGCCGAAACGATTTATCCAAAACCCGATCCGGACATAAACCCAAGTCCGAAATCACCATACGAACCTGCAGGAACCTTCAGATCCTGATTCTAAGGTTGTTTACTCAAAATTCCTGTCTTAGTTGATTTCTTCAACTTAAGGCTTCTGAAATGAGAATGTTCCTTTAAATTTAACTCCGAACCTCATGAATTTAAACTCTGACCATACACACAAGTCACAATACCCGAAATGAAGCCGTTCATGACTCCCAACTGATGAACATCACGCTGGATCTCAAAACGACCGGTCGGGTCGTTACACAACCAACCAAAAAGAAGGCGTTCCTCCGCGGCCGCGAATAAGAATAAGAGGGCGAAAATTGCTACCCCTGAGTTATCCCTGGAAGTCGTGGTGACTAGCCCTCCTCCCGAGCCGACCATAGACACCGTTATGATCGACGATGATAGAGAATCTAGTGACGGGGAAGCTTCTCTACATAGAAGGTGACGATCCTTGCTAACTCAATAGAATGCTTAACCTGTTGAGTTAGTTATAGAAACCGAGGAAGGTGTCTCCACACTTTGGGGGGAGTATGAGATGGTAGAAAATGCCAACTCCCATTTTCGGATCCCTGTCTTTTGTCCACTATAGCGGGCCTGAGTAACGGGTCCCTACCGTCTTCGATTGGTGAGCAACCAACAACCAGCATTGCGCTTGTCGTGGCTGCTTCTCACCCTTCATCTCCATCAGCTTCATCTCCTTCTTCATCAACTCTTCCATCAGCAACTGATACATTATCTCCACTGGCCGTATGTGTCAGAGAAGAAGGTGTTCCTCTCCCTCAGTCCCTAGTTCATGGGGATTTGAGGAAAATTTATGCTGCCCCCTATGAAGATCTACAAAGAAGGAGAAACGTTACTCTCTCGGTCTCCATCGGATGCAATTTGCTATCCTGGCCAGTGGAATTTTCCAATCATCTGAAGCCTTTGGCTTCAGATAAAGATTGGGAAAAGATAGCGGCTCTCCCGCAGCGGTTCACTCTTTACTTCCTTTGTTATTTCTTATGCTTTTGCCTAAAAATATCCTGAGTTTGCCTTTCTTGATTTGTAGGAAAACTTTCTTGCTTCTAAGGGCCTCCAAAGGTTGATTCGGGAAAAGAAAGAACATACCTCCGTACGGGATCAACTTTTGATCGAGCGGGAGCAAACTGCCGCTCGCCTCTCAGAATTAGAAGCCAAATCCACTGAGGTTGTTGTATTGGAGACTCATTTGCAGCAAAGTGAGCAAAAAGTGACAACCCCTATCCATGAGATTGGCCCACTGAGGGTTAAATTTGACGAAGCCAGGGCCAAATGGGCTGAAGTCCATAATGTGGTTCTTGCTGCAACCGACCACGAGGCTGCATCCGCTAAAAGATTGACCATCTTAAATGTTACATCTCGTACTTTAATATTAGGATGAGTTATAGTAATCCATATGAGCTTGAATGGATTACGACCATTCATGAGTTTATAAAGGATTTGTGACTATGTTATTGTCAGATCCCGTAAGTTTAATAACCTTGATACCGTTATATACATTTGATATGGTATTTTGAGTGGAACATTTTTTGTAAAATAAGGTTTGAAAAATATAATTTTATATAGTTATTAATATTACTACTTTCGAATATGCTTTAAATTATACACAGAATATGAGAAAGTTTATGAGATTTTCTTTACTGTAAAGATAGAAATTATTTTTTCACAAGAAAAGAAGGTTATCTTTGTACCATTTTAAGACTTAAGCGTAAAAAATTTGTACTCTTTATATGATATTAGGAAAATTAGAAGTTGATAAAATATATGTATTTTTACATGGATGTTTTAATAAATAATAGTGTATGCATTGATTTTATATGGTACCATGATTTGTTAATATTTTAATAGTAGTACTTTAGGATGAGGACAAGACTATTTTCTAGGGTATAAGTTATTATGATATTTCAAACAAGTGATAAGTAAGTGTTATAAAGGTCAGGAGGGGGTAAACGAATCGAAGAAATTGAGTATCGCCGAAGTTTGACATTATGGGGTAAAATACGGTCCGAGCTATAATACCCAGTATTTATGGACTAGTATTATACAAGGTACTACATGACCATGATAGAGGGTACTTTGTGTGTTAAAAGTGAGTAGTATTTTAAGTAGTTTGAGATAGTTCTTAATTATGTGGATAATTGGGTAATTAGTGATTTTAGTGGGAGATTAACATGTAATTAGAAATGGATCGATAATTATTGGTGGAAAGATCACCCTCCCAACGTGGCAACAAGGGATAATGTTTTCCAAGATCAAACCATGACTTTTTAGTTTATATAACAGGTGGCATATTTAGAGAAAATTGTGGCTAAGTAGTCATCCTTGTATTTTTTCTTTATTTTCTATGTGATCTTATCATCCTCCCTATATACCAACGTGGCAACAAGGGATAATGTTTTCCAAGACCAAACCATGACTTTTTAGTTTATATAACAAGTGGCATATTTAGAGAAAATTGTGGCTAAGTAGTCATCCTTGTATTTTTTCTTTATTTTCTATGTGATCTTATCATCCTCCCTATATACCAACGTGGCAACAAGGGATAATGTTNAACATTTTCTAGTGACGCTTATACCTTAAGTCCCTACAAACATTGGTGGAAAGAGATGTTCCATGAAATATTTGGAAAATGCGACTACAAGAGTAATTTACATTCACTTGTTCACACTCTTGGTACTAATGAGTTATTTAAGTGACATGCAGCACCAAATCCTCCACTCTTTTCCTATTGATTATACTGCAAACCAAGTTCTCAATCAAGATTACTAATATGAAACAAAAGGTAGTTATCAGATTATACATGGATATGAATGATCAGAGATCTCGGACCAAGAGTTTCCAAATTTGCTATTTCTTAACCAGATTTTGTTTAGGAAAATATGGGCAGTGTTTTCTAGAAGATACATTACATTTCTTCTCAACAAAAAGATACTAAGTCCTACGACTAAGGCGAATGCAAATAAACATAACGATTATACTCACGTCAGTTTCCTTTAGCGGATATGAGTTGAGCTCTTGAGCAAGTGGGATAAGACTAGGTATGTTAAGGCTATCCTTATTTTTTTAGCATGATTCAAGTAACGATACGTAAGCGTAATGCTATTCATAAGTGCTTCTACTCTTAGCAGTTAAAGATGTCTATGTTATTTATTCCTGTAAAATAATACTCAAGCATGTCTAAGTATGTTCCTAAGTCTTTATTGAGGTATATGATAGAGATGTTAATGTTTATAGTATAGTGATACATGCATCTTCATGCATTTACCACCGTGCTACGGCCGGTCGGGTAGTTACCACCGGTTGGGAAATTATGTATCATTATTTACCACCGGTTGGGCAGTGATGCATATTCATTTACCACCGAGCTACGTACGGTCAGGTGGTCATACTCTTACCATCAAGCTACGGCCGGTTGGGCAGTTATATATTTACCATCGAGCTACGCCCGGTCGGGCAGTCATGCATTTACTACTGCGCCACAGCCAGTCGGGAAGTTACCACTGATCAGTAGGGAAGTCACACATCATACAATATGGATAATAGTCTCAAAGAGAAGCATTATATATATAAGTAAAATAAGTATGTATATATAGTGGCACTTCAGAGATTCAGGTTGATTCTTATATGTATTTAATTAATGTCGACTTATTATTATATTTCAGTTCTACCTTACATGCTCAATACATTATTCGTACTGACATCCTTTTGTTGGGGACGCTGCATTCAAGCCTACATGTATAGATAATTAGTTTGATGAGCCCTCATACTAGATGATATTGGCATTCAACGAAGGATCGGTAAGACTCCACCTCATTCGGAGTGCAGCCAAGTCAATGAGTCATCGTGTCAGTTGGGGCGTGACATTAGAGGCATCATTGAACTCCAAAACTGAAGAGCTTGCTGCAGGGGAGGGGGGTGAAACATTCCCAGTTGGAAGAGAAGTATAAGAAAAATATCGAGCATAATAGGCTCTTTAAATCCACTGTGTGTGACCTTGATGTTAGCCCCACATCTGTTAGATCCGCCCGGGAAAACATTTTTGCCGAGGTAATCCAACTCAGAGAAGAAATTAAGCGCCCAACAACTTCCCTCATAGTTGAGAAAACTTACGTTATGTACAGCATGAGGAGAAAAATCTTGGAAGACGCCAAAGATGGTATCATTGATTTTCGTAAGGCCCGTGAGCTTGAGTTAGCTACTAAAAGTGGTTTCCATGCAGAGCCTGATGCTTTCGGATCTTCTGGTTTCGGTTCTGAAACTTCGGGAATTGAAGAGGAAACAGAAGGCGGAGATGTTGAAGGCCAAACTGATGAAGGCCAAAATGTTGAGCCATCGGCGGATCTACCCACTTCCCCTTGAGGCCCAGACACTTATCTTCCTCCGAGTTCCGGAGATGGAGTAGTTTAGCTTTTATATTTCTCCAACTTTTGTATCTGTGCCACTTTGGTACATTATTGTAAATAAAGACATCTTTTTTCTCAAGTATTGTTTGAGTCTTTCTTTCGTTTTAGCGCAAAAGGTCTCAATTACTCCGCTTGACCTTTTGCGCTCAGATGATAGGGTGAAGATGTGATTCTCTTTATTGTAAAATCTTTAAGGAATTTTGTGATCTTTGCATCAATATATTATGGCCCATTATCACATGCTATCTCTTTTGGTATTCCAAACCTACAAATTATATTTTCCAACAAGAATTACACTACCTCACGCTCGCCGAGATTTTGATAAAAACCTACATCCACCCACTTAGAAAAATGGTTAGTTAAAATAAATAAAAACTTACCTTACCAGGAGCCGGCAGCAGCGTTTCGATGATATCCATCTCTCATTTCATGAACGGTCACAGATAAAGAACTGAATATGGTAGTTCTATTGATTGATATAACAGCGGTGCATGGCGTTGGCCCTTATCGTATCTTTTATGAAAGTTTTGGTGTCTTGTTCCATGCGAGGCCAATAATATCCTACCCTTACCACTTTAGCACTAAAGAATATGTGCCTGAATGGTTTCCGCATATCCCTTCGTGGACTATTTACATAACTTTATTAGCTTTGGATTCTCCCAAACATTGGGTCAGCGGGCCTTGGAATGATCTTTTATACAATTGGCCTCCTTTGAATCTATACCGTGCTGCTTTGGTGCGCAGCGCCCGGGATGCCCTGGAATCTTCGGGAAACATCCCGTGCTCGAGATAATCGATGATCTCATTCCTCCAGTCCCAGACAAATTAATCGTATATACCTCATAGTAGCTATCCGCATGCAAGACAGAGTGCATCAGTAGTTCTACCATTCCCGAATGTGATCCCTTCATTTTCGTTGATGAACCGAGGTTAGCCAGTGCATCTGCTTCTGTATTTTCTTCCCTCGGGATATGAGTAATCGACCACCCCAAAATTGAGCCAGAAGATCCTGGACATTCACTATGTATTGTTGGATACGCTCCTATTTGGTTTCAAAGATCCCGTAGACCTGATTTACAACCAGCTAGGAGTCGCAATTGATTTCTATGACCACGGAATCTAGTCCCTGAGCAAGTTCGAGTCGGGCAATAAAAGACTCATACTCTACTTCATTGTTAGTTAAAGGGACCATTCTGATGGCTTTCCTTAGTGTTTCTCTCGAACGCGGGGTTAATAATATTCCAAGCATGGACCGTTTTACGTTGGAGTCTTTGTCCGTAAATAAGGTCCAATCTCCTGATGTTGATTCTGACACCATTATTGCCTCTTTGGTTGCTAGAGGCAATAATCATGGACTGAAATCTGTCACAAAGTCAGCCAAAACTTGCGACTTAATCGCAGTTATATTCTATGTCGAATTCAATCATATGGACGATCCATTTGGCCAATCTTCCTGAGAGTTCAGGTTTATGGAGGATGTTACACAGGGGAAATGTGGTCATCAAAACTAACGCGTGACTTTGGAAGTAAGGCCTCAGCTTCCGAGGTGACTAGGAGAGATAAGGCCAGCTTCTCCAAATGGGGGTAGCGAGTTTCTACTCCAGTTAAAATTTTACTAGTGTAATAAATGGGAGATTGTAAACCTTCATCCTCACAGGCAAAAACTGCACTTACCGCTACTTCTGAGACCGTGACGTAGACCAACATTGTTTCACTTTCCTTCGATTTTGAGAGTAACAGAAGGCTTGATAAGTACCTTTTCAAATCTCTTAAAGCTTGTTGGCATTCCGGGATCCATTCGAAATTGTTTTTATTTTTTATCAACGAGAATAAATGGTGGCATTTTTTGGATGATTGGAAAATAAACCTACTCAAAGCGGCCAATCTCCCTGTGAGCCTTTGAACTTCTTTCACACTTGACAGCTGGTCTGGGATGTCCTCAATGGATTTGATCTTGTCAGAATTTACTTCAGTCCCTCTTTATAATATCAGGATTCCTAAGAATTTGCCAAAATTGACCCACAATGGGCATTTCTCGGGGTTAAGCTTCATGTTATGCGTCCTTAGGATTTCAAAAGTTTCTAAAAAATGGTTAAGATTATCACCTACATTTAAAGGCTTAACGAGCATATCATCTATATAAACGTCTATAGTTTTTCCTATATGTTTTTCAAACATCTTGTTTAGGAGCCGTTGGTAAGTGGTCCGGTGTTCTTCAGGCCGAAGGGCATCATGTTATAGCAATATGTTTCAAAATTTGTTATTAACGAAGTCTTTTCTTGATCCAAATATTAAATTGATTGTACCCGGAATAAGCATCGAGGAAGTCATGCCCTGTTTTCTCGTGAAATCGGGTTTCGACATGTGACATCTCTTTTAAAGGGAGGTATTAAAGAGAAGAGTCTCCACCTAACGATTTTTAAGGTGGTTGGGCACCCATTTGCAAACAACTCTGTTTGAGTAGACTGTGTCACTAAACATCGGGTAAGGGCTCAAATTACCTCAAAGAGAAGGTGTTAGGCACTCTTTGAGGTCCACACATGTGGATGCAACCGAATTTTTAACTATGCGGATTATGTGATTAGGCTACGTGATCAAACAAATAGGGGGAGATATAAAAGTCGAAGAGTCTTATCATAACACATGATAATCGGTACAAATCTTTAATGATTACAATGATACAACTACATTGGTCTATGTTATGTGACTAAGTGTAAATAACAAGTATATGATGAAAGGGGAGTCCAAATCTTTGTAGCCTAAAGGATCACCCTGCAACATAAATAATACTTCGCAGCTCCCTTATGGTAGGAGGTTTCTCATATTATTCATCGAGCACAGACTATCATCTCCTGGTAAATAATTAGTATGACGAAGTTGATACTTAAAGGCGCTATAATTCAATTCTAAACCGTACCCTATGTGTGCACCTGTCTCATGCCTACGGTCCAGGTCTTTGGACCTACTATTAGGTGGTTCTAGACTTTACTTAGAATACCCAAAATGATAAAACTAGGCGACATTCAAAACATACAGGACTTCACACAATAGCAATGAAAGGCTCAGCTTAACCTCCACACATAAACACAAAAGCATGCGATCAGATTTCATGTTACGCAGTAGATGATTTCATAATTAAGACAAGTTAGAGTCGTTAAATCCTATAGGCATGATTCCTATGTGATTCTGATTTCTGGTATTATGCAGGAAATACAGCAATTTTTAGACTACAATAGGTAGATTACAAACATGATAAATCCTATAGACATAATTTCTAATTGTTTGCTCCATGAAACGATTCTAGAATTATGAATTTACTAGTGTTGATTTGAAAGATAGTGTCCTATAGGCAGCATTTCTAATAATCGCATAGTGATGCAGCGAAGTCGCTTGAAAACCCAAGATTAGCAGCATTGATAAACATCCTATAGGTAGGGTTTCTAACGATTGGAAATTAGAATTGATTTTATAATGCTTTTATCCCTATAGGCTTATCATCTATGTGAGACAGTACAAAAGTAACATAATGAAGTTGATCAATTATTAAACCTCATAGTCATGATATCTAGATTAGCAAGCATTGTATTATTGTATCCTATAGGCATGCTTATCTAAAGCGCTGAGCAATAGACACTGAAACAAGTGTAGCAAAACATTTTGACAAGTTGAGGGAAGTGTGTGCGCGTTATTCCTATAGGAATGGTTCCTATTAGTGCGCAACAAATAGGGCATGCTCGATGTAATAGCAAATAGAATACATAGATGTTATATGCATGCTTATTACCCTTTCTTGCAAGTATTAGAATACCCCAACCCCTTTTATTAACTCCCCATCATTCGTTATATAAATTATTACAACCCAAATGGAATAAATACACGCCTAAACATAAATGTAAAATAACCCAGCGATGCATTTGGGCCTTTGAATAGGCTTTAAAATTCAGACATGTCCATATCCTAGGCGCAAACAGTGTGCTCAAAACCACAGTACCAAGAACCATATTCGGTAATCCAGGCCCAACAAAATAATTCTCTTGCCCATCTATTACCAGTTATAGATAAATAAGACACAAATGGTGACTCATGCATACCAAAATACTACAACTAGCAGGAGCCAGAACATCGGATAAACACACATAAGATGTAGAGGATATGCAGAATACATAGAATGGTCATATACATGGCTTTCAGATTAGCAAAAAAGTTCAAAATAACAGGCTTCTTGTGCTACACATGATTTAATTGCCAGAATCTGGCATAAAAGAGTCTGTAAAGCAAAAAAACTAAGGATGATAGTTCAAAAAAGTCAGGGTCATGAATTAATTCAAGAAGGTTAACAAGAAACAAATGACATGCTCGAGAGGCAGGGACAAACAATAATCTTTACAAGAGGATCTTCATATAAGAATACAAGGAAAAACATAACTCAGAATTGTTGGGCAGTTCATGGAAAGCAAGGGCGTTAATAAGAAAAACTTATTAAGAACATTTAGGGTCAACAGTAGCATATCAACTAATGCTATAACAACTAATCATGTTTAAATACTCCTGTTTGTAGAATGGTTACCTCCCAAGTTTGGTTGGGTTGCTGGATACGGGATCCTCGTATTAGACTGGACCAAGATCCAACCGAGAGAGGGCAGTATTTAGAAATAACAAGTTGGGAAAGCACCCCACCCATGAGTAAATATTTCATAGTAGCCTCATTAGACCGTACATCTTTCTTGGTATATCCAGATAATAGGTAGGAGCATAAACTGAAACATTCTGGGACTACAAAGATAGTTATTAAATGGTTAGCACCGCATACCTGCAAAAAACATAAAACACGATGCACGCAAATATATATGGGTCGTTGCAAAAATTTAAACATGATGCAAATTTCCTTCGGACCATGAGAGTTGTCTTTGGATGATGAGGATGATTTCCTTAGACTATGATGGTCTGGTCCATGAAGCGTATGATAAGGGATTTGCAGGCCATGAAATGGTGTCCTCAGGCCATGAGGATGGTGCCTCCAGACTATGACGCCTTTGAATAGTGATATGCAATTTTGGGAGATCCTCAAGCCATGGCATGGTGTCTTCAGGCTATGAGGATAGTTCTTTCGGATTAAGATGCCTTTAGATAATATGGCAATGTTTCAGCCCATGAAATGCAAGTATGTGGTAATATCGATGTTTGATAGAGGAAACATGTGATGCTTTACCATATGCGAGAATGAAGAGAATTCATGCTTAACCTTGTGTGAGATAGGGGAAATGCTTAGCCCTATGAAGATAATGAGGGAAATGATTAACCCTATGTGAATGAAGGCAATGTTTAGCCTTATGCAATGACGGAAGAAATGCTTAACCTCATGCAGTGAATGGAGACACTGTTTAGCCTAATGCAAGGGAAGGCGGTTCTTAGCCTTATGCAATAATGGTGGAAGTTCTTAGCATCATGCAGTGTAGCAGAGACAATGCTTAGTCTTGTACAAGGGAAGTCACTGCTTAACCTTATGCAATAATGGAGGCAGTGCTTAGCCGCATGCAAAGAATGGAGACAGTGCTTAGCCTAATGCAAGGGAAGGAAGTGCTTAGCCTTATGCAATAATGGAGGTAGTGCTTAGCCTTATGCATTGTAGCGGAGACATTTCTTAGTCTCATGCAAGGGAGGGCAATTCTTAGCCTTATGCAATAATGCAGGCAATGCTTAGCCGGATGCAAAGAATAGTGACAATTCTTAGTCTCATGCAAGGGAAGGCGGTGCTTAGCCTTATGCAATAATGAGGGCAGTGCTTAGTCTCATACAAAGAATGGAGACAGTGATTAGTCTCATACAAGAAAAGGCAGTGATTAACCTAATGCAATGATGGAGGAAGTGCTTAGCCTCATGAAAAGAATGGGGACAATGATTATTATCGTGCAAGGGAAGGAAATGCTTAGCCTTATGCAATGATGATGGCAGTGTTTATCCCTATGCAAGAAGAGTAACAATTAAATGTGAGAGGGAAAATGATTCTTAGCTTGACATGTTTGTGCTTGGAAACTTCTGTTCTGTGAAGATAGTGATCTTATTGTATGTATATAGTTGCGTACGTGCTTGTTATGTTCATTGTACCTGCATCCAAATAAAAATCATGAGTTGTGGGGGAAAGGTTGGTTCGTTCCTTTGATTCTTCGTTTTGTTTTGAGTTCTTGTTTGAGTCACCCTGGGTAATGTTTGGCTACTACAGAAAATGAAATTTTTGGAAAATATGCATTTGTGATAAGGCGTTTATATAAAAATACAGTTTGTTCAAAATGTGTAAGGACGCAAATAATGTTTGAATCAGAGACTGTGACACGTTTTGAGACATTGCAACCACCTCAACTCGGAATTTTGAGGACCCTCCTCAAAATTCTTCCCTAGTTTAATACCTACTTTTGGAAATAATCTTCTTGGTGATCCTTGACATAATGAGATCTGGCAACTCAAAATCTTGCCCCAGTTTCTGACCATAGAGGGGAAGGAAGATTTTATTATGATGTGTCTGAACCCCTTTTAGACTTGATTATAGCATCATCCATGTAAACTTCTACTTCCATGTGTATCATGTCATGGAAGATAGTCGTCATGGATCTCATGTAGGTGTCCTCAGCATTCTTCAATCCAAACGACATCATTTTGTAACAATATACCCCCATGGTGTGATAAAGGCGGTCTTTTCAGAATCTTTTTCGTCCATCCAGATCTGATAATATCTTGCAAAGCAATCCACAAATGATTGGAGTTCATGCTTGGCCCAGTTGTCGATTAGTATGTGTATGTTAGGCAATGGGAAATCATCCTTAGTACTTGCTCTGTTCAGATCTCGGTAATCGACACATACTCTAACTTTCCCATCTTTCTTTGGAACCGTCACAATGTTGGCTAACTAGGTTGGGTATTCGACCACTCACAGAACCTTGGCTTTAATTTGTTTGGTTACCTCCTCTTTTATCATCAAACTCATATCTGGCTTGAATTTCCTGAGCTTCTGTTTTACCGGTGGACACATAGGATTGGTAGATAGGTTGTGAGCTACTACGAATGTGCTTAACCCAGTTATATTGTCTTAGGAATATGGAAAAATGTCCTCATATTCCATTAGGAACCTGTCATACTCTTCTTTCTTTGAGGGTGATAGATGAATGCTTATACGAGTTTCCTTGACTGTTTCAGAATCCCCTAAGTTTATGTCCTCAGTTTCCTCCAAATTAGACTTCGGTTTGTTTTCAAAATTCTCTACTTATTTGATAATTTCCTCAGGTATTACATCATCTTCTAGATCTTCTTAATTGTTGTCCTTATGCAGCGTTGTCCCATTACCTGTCACAGTCGTACGTTCATAAGGCTATGTAATAATTATGCTGAAAATAATGTAGAAAGATAATAATTAATATGGAAAGCAGTAATGCATTAATAGAACTTTAAAATTTCAACAAGTAAGACTCGATGGCTCGAGTAATTATTTGAAAAGAAAATACTGAAAATGTCTTAAATGCTCAAACAAGTTTGAAATTAAGTCATGCTAATTTTCCAGGCTACCCAGGAACTTGGCGAGTCTGGGATGGTGCAACAGTCCAGTTCTTGAGAACAACTCCTTCTTCCATTGTCTGAATGGTAAGGTCTTCCTCCTACTCCTCCTCCTCCTCAACAATTGCACTACAATCCATGTCTTCTTCATCCAGAAACAACTTTCTCATACCAGGAAAAATCTCATCTTCCTCGGATCCTCACATTATGTCAGCCTGATGGACAGTCTGGTGCAGAGGTGGTACAGGTTGTTCCAGTGGATAATAATGGGTTTGCCATGGCAGTATCTAATCCTGATGTTCTTGTACGGTATATTCATACCAAGTCCGAAGTTCATGCCAAGACATTATGGTTGTATGGGTTTAATGATCCCCTGAAGGTTTTTGCCGATACCCTTGCCTGGTTCATATCTCGTTCACAACAATATATTTTCTATCTTCTTGCTCCACCATCGATCCTTTTCAATTGTATTCACCTGCTCAGTGCGGTGATATGTTTCTCTACCCAACTTCCTCTTGTTTTCAATGGCTGGAACGGTCTGGTTGGTGTAGATAGTGTTGCTGTAAGGCCCCAAAAATTTAACTATGTAATTTAAGGTATTGTGGTGTCAAGGTAGGCTAATGCATTGTATTTTCGGAGTTTGGGTTGAAAAATGCGCTAGGGAGTTGAAATTTTTCGTCACGGCTAGACCAGGATAAAGCCATGCTGGACCAGGATTTAGGCTGGCAACGCCAGGTCCGTAGCACGGTCCGGAAATTTTGGATTATCCATTTTTCTATCTTTATAACCCGACCCAACTTCGTTAAATACACGCAATGTGTCATTTTTTAGCAAAACATCTGATGTTTTAGAGTGAGAGAGGGGGCCCTAGAGTGAGGAAGTGATCTTCATTAAAGCATCCTTCAATTATTACACAAATCTTTGAAGATTAGCAAGGAAAACACACTAGATTTTCATCCTTGAGGTAAGATTCTATACCCTAACCCCTAGTTTCGAATTTTAACTAAAGATGAGTAATTATCAAGAAAGTTTGTGGGTATTGGAGTTGTTATCTTGCTTGCATGTGTTATCAACGGGTGTAGGAACATTGTTGAGCTAAAAATGTTTAAGGATGAGTTTAAGGTTGATGAAATCTTCTATAAAAGGACCTTAAATACTTAGTGCACACCTAGTATTTGATAGGACACTCAAACGATCTAAGTCTATGAATATTTTCCTCATTTTTGTTCAATTTTGTTATATCTCGAAATAGATTAGGGATTGCTAGGATTTCCGGAACGTTGTAGTAATACAAGGAAAAGCTCAAGCAAGGTATGTTGGCTAAACTTTATCTCTCGGAATTGACTTCCATATTGTTTTCCGCAAGTTTAAGTATGACCAGCCCCAAATCCCAAATCTCTTCGTTTCGGGTTACTCCCTATGAACTCATAAAAATGATTCTTTTGAACGAGCCTTATATTGAGTAATAGAAATTTAAAGTAAGGATTGCTTATTAATATGGCATAGTATCGAGTGGTAATTTTAATGAAAACATGTATACTAATTAGGTGAAGAAGACTCAGTGTGCTCAATACTCCTACTTGCCAGTATGTGTACTAAATGCCTTGATTGAGTGTGCTTAGTCGATGCTAAACTATAAAGATACATGAATATGAATTAAATAAACTGGGAAAATAGAGTGTGGATAACATATATACTTGTACCTAGCGAGGCCTATGAAATGAGAAAATATATATATGAAATAGAATACGAGATGAGCCTCGACTCAACTATTTAAGATAATTTCTAAAATTGGAATTTGCCTAAAAGCTCTTTGAGGTATGTATAGCTAAAAACCCCTCTTCTTAGGAATAGAACCTCTATGGTGCTCCCCCATAAATTGTGTAAGCCTTAATCTTGATTGATGAAGGAAATAACATTCCAAACGTATTTGTGTTGTAAGATCTTATGTGCCATATGCATTTAAGTGCTTCTATGATGCTATGTTGTTACTTGGTGAAGTATTGATGTTATGGAAAACATGTTAAATTGGAAAGGAATGTGGCAGTCTCTATAAGCCCACGATTTGTGTTTGCTCTCATATGTACTTCATGTTTTGAATTGAACGACTTGATGATGAAATTGATATTGATGTGAAATATGGGGAAATGAATTGAATTATGAAATGGGGCCTAGTGCCGGGTATGAATTAACGATTCTAGCCACTAGCATTGGAAGACTTGAAATATATGTGCGCAATGAGAAATGAGTAAGACGGCCTATCCGATCGGGATGTGATCAGACACCATGTCACACACATGGTGGTTTTGTCCAGTGTTATGAATCAAATTGACATTGAAACAGAAATTAGTATTGTTGAAACATGTCTCCAAGGGAGACGACCTAGCTGATCGGGTCATGATCGGACTCTGTATAAAAGTACGGTGGTGATATGAGTAATGAGATGCTAATGCTAGTGATGGCCAAGCTAAAGTTAAAAATGATTCTCTTGAAAACTTGTGTGATTCCTTAATTGATGTTGTGATGGTGCTTATGTTTCTCATTTAATTTTTCTTATTGCATTATTGATCTTTCTAAGGAGATGTGTGTTACTTTCGTATGTTGACAATCGCTAGGTTTCACTTGGGTATTTTGATGTTATTGATTGTGACTTGATTGTTTATATGGCTTTCCTTTTCTTGTATGATTATTCTATTTTGAAAGATGATTTTTAGCTTTACATACTAGTACTATTCGACAGTACTAATATCCCGTTTACCGAGGGCGCTACATCTTTAAATGGATGTAGGTGGTTCCATAGCAGGCATTGTTGGTTGCAGTTAGTGGCACATCTTCTTTTCAGCCGACTTGATGAGCCCCGCTTCATTTCGGGGTCTTGTGTCATTTGTTTTTCATGTACTATGTATTTTGAGGTATAGTCGGAGCCTTGTTGACGGCATTTCCACATTACCCTTCAGTTGTATTTAGAGGCTCCATAGACAGGTTATGGGTGGTTTTTGATATAGGAAATTAAATTAGAAATATTGGTATTTAGCATGTATGTTTTTCATCATATCTATAAAAATTGTAATATTTTGGATATTATGGGTGAAACAAAATGGAAGTTGTTAATGAAATATTTATAAAGTATGATTAATGGAGTACATCTCCTCTTTATTCAATAATGAATTTGGGTAGAATGAAATCTAACAGGCTTTCTCAGTCGGGTTTAATCGGTTGAGCGCCCGTCGCACTCCTCGGTTTTGGGCTGTGACAAACTCGGTATCAGAGACTAAAGTTTTAAATTATCCTAGGATGTCTCGGAGCCGTGTCTAGTAGAGTCATTCTTATCGGTGTGTTGTCAACCACATCTATAAATTGGAGGCTATTTGGACATTTAGGAATTTTACCTT
Organism: Nicotiana paniculata; assembly: GCA_005239505.1. Classification (NCBI taxonomy): domain Eukaryota; kingdom Viridiplantae; phylum Streptophyta; class Magnoliopsida; order Solanales; family Solanaceae; genus Nicotiana; species Nicotiana paniculata. Next base: position 15,993 of record ML335832.1, read on the forward strand.
TCTGTTATACTCCAGATTGTGCGGTAGAGCTCAAGATAGGGAGCTAATTTCCTCGCTATGTCTTATTCTCAAGACGAGTAATCTTGATACCATAATCCACAAGTTTGAAGCAGTAAGGATGGAATGACCATGCCATTGAATCTGAGGGAGGTTGCCCAAGAGTTTGTTAGGAGAATGTATTGAGACATGGAGGGATTGGTAGAATGTGTTGCTAAGGGGAGTACCGTTGTTCCTATTAATGTCACTGCACCCCCAAACCATGTCGTATATCATTATGTTACCAACGTACATTAGGGATGTGGAGTCGAGGGGCATTGATTAAGTTATTGCCCTATCAATCTAAAGTCACCCAGTAAGTCACTCCTTAGTACATCATTAGGAACAACACAAAAATTTTACTTGTTGTATATGTACATTCATATTGAAAAGTTCTTATAAACATGGTCTTAACAAGATGTTGATTAAAAAAAAAAACATTTACTTTGAACGAGACGCATTATTCGGGAATCCACTCTATCACAAATTCTCTTATTTACCTCCTCTTGTGGAATTAAGTTCTATAATTATGTCCTTGAATTGAGTGTATTACTCTAGGATTAATACTTCCCACTTGCCTCACTAAATTCTCAACAAGGGGTTATACCCGATGGATTTCTTATAGAATCTTTTATTTAAATGGACAACATCTGCTCGCTTGTGCCTACATGCACCGTCGTAAGGTTTACCTATGTGGTGTCAAGTTGCATGTAAAGCATACTAGTGTTGTTATCCTTCTCGAGTCACTCTTTTTCTCACGGTTTTATATGGCCTCTATGGTTTGAATAGTCACACTACTCTCTTACGAGTATCATCATGAAACCTTCTCACTGTCTAGTAACATAAGAGCATATCTTAACACCTATCATATGAGTGCATGTCAATCGAAATGGTCACCATGTTCATAAAGTCTCTATGATAATTGGGATCCTCACATCTCCATCCTAGGAATGTCTTGTGTCACCATCTTAGTATAACTTTCATGTCCATTTGGGATATCCCGCTGTAAGTAATTCACCTTGTTCCTAGCATTGTGTTTCCCGTGACGTGGTCTTGTATTGCAGTTTGGGAGTTAATATAGCAGAAGCATGCCTAGATCATAACAAATGTTTATTTTCTCTTTATACCTCCGCAACATGTGTTAACTGTGTTCCTTAATTAGTGAATTCATTGTGCTAGTTTCCCAACACTTGTTCGATAACTATGAGGAACATGTTCTTCTATGTGTCACTATAACACTTCCTTTCTAAAAACCCTTAATAGGCTCTCCGTCAAGACCAAATGCACCTTTGGGGGTTATCATAGCACAACGCCTACTTCTCATGTTTTCCTGTCTTTTATTAGCATCTGGCTACTTCTCAAGTCAAAATCTATGGAGAACTCATTATGAACATCCGCAAACCTTCCATGATTATTTTATACCGTCTCATTGGGTTCCGTTGTCTTTACACACTCGACTCCTTTTCGTGTGGGAGAGTTTTCCTATCCTTGGCATTCCACCTCCCTAGGCGGATAGGAGTTTTATTTTTATTTCTCCCCGGAGCATCATGTTAACCATTAGAAACCCTCTAGCCAATACCTGATTTTGTCCCAATATTAAGATGTCCTAGCAATGTGGTTTCACTCATAAAAGGTTGAGATTAGATGCTTTGAGATTTTTGCACATATCATGAGCATATTGATTTGGAAGAAAAGTTGTCGTATTTTTAGTTATCCCATATAGGATCAATTTTCGGGAAGGTTTAAGCTGTTTGAATTATGATAATCTCATATGTGTTTGACTTATTTTTCATCCTCATGGGCTTGTGGCATAGCTTCCTTGTGCCAGTTAATGTTAAGAGTATAATTTAACTTCATGTATTTGTTTTGAAATCTCTATCACATACATGTTGCAAGAATCTTACCATTTGGAGCTAAACTGACCTTATTTACACTCAAGGAGGCAAGCGGTGTAACATGCTTGATCACTTCTCCTTAAATCTTAATATTGTCAAGCAAGGCATATATGGAAAGGAACAATTGTTACTACCCCTTGCATAACTCGTTGCCTCCCAGAATAACTTATGCTAGCGTCTTCATCCTCCCTCTCATGACTCCCATGTATCTCATGTCTAGAAAGGCCCACTTCTTTTAGATCTCACGATCATGTACATGGTTCCCACCTTATCAATGCGTGCTAGTTACCTCTATGCTTCATTTGTCTAATGATTTATGTCATTACAATGATTAACCATGTCAGCAATGTTAGTAGTAATCCCCGCGTCTCTTAGCATATAACCTCATGAAGTACTCTGCTCAGCACATTAATGGATTCCTGAATAATTCCAGCCCAATCTTGAACTCCGTTGTTCCTCATTGCATTAAATCTATTGGTTATTGAAGGTTCAAAAATGTCAAAGAGAAAGCATCACCCCGTGATCACATATATTTGATAGGTAATTTTATGGTCAATTTTTGATATCACATCTTAGAGTAATTGTTGAAGGTCATAAAATGTTTAGTATGGGTGGTCGCGTAGAGATTTAGAATTTAGGAGGGTGAACAGGTTATTCTCAATATTTTCCCTCTAAGATGTTATGTGAATTGGTAATGAAGGTGAAATAAGTGTAGTTCACATTAGGCTGCACTATGAGTACGATGTCTTCCCACCGTTGTTCCCTATGTACCATGTGTTTTCATGTGCATGTGTCTAGGAAGATAGTTGGAGATACTTTGTGTATAATTCCCGTGGAACTATTGAATGTGAAGTTAATGGATAGTTAGCTTATGCAAGGTATCTATTTTTCATCCTTGTTAGGTAAGTTTGGGAGTTGAGATTTTTCTCGTGAATGTGTTAGGGTGAAGTCTGTAAGTCTAAGAGGCCACCTTGAAGGCCGAAAGTGTCGTGGAAAGAAAATATTTTCTCTTGATTGTATAACAATTGGTTTTGATTTGAAAGGTAATTTCTAGGTGTTATGTTTTAACACTGTGCAGTCCATGTCTGAGTATCATTATGATAATATAGTGCTTGTAAGAGATTAGTGTTATTGATGTATACATTATGGGGCTTTGTCGAATTGTGGATGTGTTGTTAGGATAGTTTTGGTGGTTCTTTGGCAGGTGGATAGGCCTAGTTACAAAGGAGACGCTGCCAAAATTTCTGAAAAATTTGGGAGTTAGTCAAAATTTAGGGACTTCAGGTAGGTGAGAAAAAAGATATTACATTATGTGTTTGGAGCGGACTCTACTTCTTATTCGAGGACGAATGATCCTAAGCGGGGGAGAATGTAAGGCCCCGAAAAATTTTCTATGTAATTTAAGGTTTTGTGGTGTCAAGGTAGGCTAATGCATTGTATTTTCGGAGTTTTGGGTTGAACAATGCGCTGAGGAGTTGAAATTTATCGTCACGGCTAGAAAAGACTTTAGCTAGGATAAAGCCAGGTTGGACCAGGCTTTAGGCTAGCGATGCCAGGTCTGTAGCTCGGTCCGGAAATTTTGGATTATCCATTCTTCTATCGTTATAACCCAAGCCAACTTCGTTAAATACACGCAATCGGTTATTTTTTAGCAAAACATCTGATGTTTTAGAGTGGGAGAGGGAGCCCTAGAGTGATGAAGTGATCTTCATTAAAGCATTCTTCAATTATTACACAAATATTTGAAGATTAGCAAGGAAAACACACTAGATTTTCATCCTCGAGGTAAGATTCTACACCCTAACCCCTAATTTCGAATTTTAGCTAAAGATGGGTAATTATCAAGAAAGTTTGTGGGTATTGGAGTTGTTATCCTGCTTGCATGTGTTATCAACGGGTGTAGGAACATTGTTGAGCTAAAAATGTTTAAGGATGGGTTTAAGGTTGATGAAATCCTCTATAAAAGGACCTTAAATACTTAGTGCACACCTAGTATTTGATGGGACACTCAAACGATCTAAGTCTATGAATATTTTCCTCATTTGTGTTCAATTTTGTTATATCTCGAAATAGATTGGGGATTGATAGGATTTTTGGAATGTTGTAGTAATTCAAGAAGCTCAAGCAACGTATGTTGGATAAACTTTATCTTTTGGAATTGACTTCCATATTGTTTCCTCAAGTTTAAATATGACCAACCCCAAAACCCAAATCTCTTTGTTCTGAGTTACCCCCTATAAACTCATAAACATGATTCTTTCGAACGAGCTTTATATTGAGTAATAAATGTTTAAAGTAATGATTGCTTATTAATATGGCATAGTCTCGAGTGGTAATTTTAATGAAAACTAGTATACTAATTAGGTGAAAAAGACTCGATTGCTCAATACTCCAACTTGCCAGTATGTGTACTAAATGACTTGATTGAGTGTGCTTAGTCAATGATAAACTATAAAGATACATGAAGATGAATTAAATAAACTAGGGAAATAGAGTGTGGATAATATATATACTTGTGCCTAGCGAGGCCTATGAAATGAGAAAATATATATATGAAATAGATTACGAGCCAAGCCTCGACTCAACTATTTAAGAGAACTTCTTAAAGTGGAATTTTCCTAAAATCTCTTTCTGGTATGTATGGCTAAAACCCCCTCTTCTTAGAAATCAAACCTCTATGGTGCTACCTCATAAATTGTGTAAGCCTTAATCTTGATTGATGAAGAAAATAACATTTCAAACGTATTTGTGTTGTAAGACCTTATGTGCCATATGCATTCAAGTGCTTCCATGATTCTATGATGTTACTTGGTGAAGTATTGATGTTATGGAAAACATGTTAAATTGCAAGGAATGTGACAATCTCTATAGGCCCATGATTCGTGTTTGCTCTCATGTGTACTTGATATTTTGAACCGAACGACTTGATGATGAAATTGATATTGATATGAAATATGGGGAAATGAATTGTAATATGAAATGGGGCCTAGTTCAAGGTATGAATTCATGACTATGGCCACTAGGATTGTAAGACTCGATATATATGTGCGCAATGAGAAATGAGATGATTGATGAAAATAGAAATATCTTGAGTAAGATGGCCTAGCAGGTCGGGCCGTGATCGGACACCATACCGCACACATGGTGGTTTTGTGTTGTGTTTTGAATTGAATTGAAATAGAAACAGAAATTGGTATTGTGGAAACATGTCTCCAAGGGAGACGATCTAGCCGATTGGGTCGTGATTGGACTCCGTATAAAAGTACGGCGGTGATATGATTAATGAGATGTTAATGCTAGTGATTTCCAAGCTAAAGTTAAAAATGATTCTCTTGAAAGCTTGTGTGATTCCTTAATTGACGTTGTGATGGTGCTTATGTTTCTCATTGAATTCTTGAATTCTTCTTATTGCATTATTGATCTTTCTAAGGAGATCTGTGTTACTTCAGTATGTTGACAATCGTTAAGTTTCACTTGGGCATTTTGATGTTATTGATTATGACTGGATTGTTTATATGGATTTCCTTTTCTTGTATGATTATTCTATTTTGAAAGATGATATTTAGCTTTACATACTAGTACGATTCTACAGTAGACGGCGTCGTCCCTTTTTCCTGGGCTGCTACATCTTTAAATGGATGTAGGTGGTTCCATAGCAGGCATTACTGGTTTCCTTTAGTGGCGCATCTTCTTTTCATCCGACTTGGTGAGCCCCGCTTCATTTCGGGGTCATGTGTCATTTATTTTTCATGTACTCTGTATTTTGAGGTATAGCCGGAGCCTTGTTGCCGACATTTCCACATTACTCTTCAGTTGTATTTAGAGGCTCCATAGACAGGTTGTGGGTGGTGTTTGATATAGGAAATTAAACTAGAAATATTGGTATTTGGCATGTATGTTTTTCATCATATCTATAAAAATTGTAATATTTTGGATATTATTGTTGAAGCTGCTAATGGAAACAAAATGGAATTTGTTAATGAAATATTTATAAAATATGATTAATGGAGTACATCTCCTCTTTATCAAAAATGAATTTGGGTAGAATGAAATCTAATAGGCTTGCTCAGTCAGGTTTACTCGGTTGAGTGCCGGTCGTGCTCCTCGATTTTGAGGCGTGACAAACTTGGTATCAGAGCCTAAGGTTTAAAAGTGTCCTAGGATGTCTCAGAGCCGTGTCTAGTCGAGTCCTTCTTGTCGGTGTGTTGTCCTCGCTATGTCTTATTCTCAAGATGAGTAAGCTTGATACCATAATCCACGAGTTTGAAGCAGTAAGGATGGAATGACCCCGCCATTGAATTTGAGGGAGGTTTCCCAAGAGTTTGTTAGGGGAATGTATCGATCCATGGAGGGATTGGTAGAACTTGTTGCTAAGGGGAGTACCCTTGTTCCTATTAATGTCACTGCACCACCAAGCCATGAAGTATATCAGTATGTTACCAAGGTACATTAGGGATGTGGAGTCGAGGGGCATCAATTAAGTTATTGCCCTATCAACCTAAAGTCACCAATTAAGTCATTCCCTAGTACATCATTAGGAACAACACAAAAATTTTACTTGTTGTATATGTACATTAATATTGAAGAGTTCTTATAAACATGGTCTTAACAAGATGTTGAATAAGAAAAATAAATAAATGCACCTACTCTTTGAACGAGACGCATTATTCGTGAATCCACTCTATCACAAATTCTCTTAGTTACATCCTCTTGTGGAATTAAGTTCTATAAGTATGTCCTTGAATTGAGTTATAACTCTAGGATTAATACTTCCCACTTGCCTTCCTAAATTCTCAACAAGGGATTATACCCGATTGATTTTTTAAAGAATCTTTTACTTTAATGAACAACATTTGCTCGCTTTTCCCTATACATGCACCGTCGTAAAGTTTACCTATGTTGTGTCATGTTCCATGTAAAGCATCCCAGTGTTGTGATCCTAATCTTTTCAGAGTGGTCAATGGACATATGTCCAGTCTCAAACCTCCATCAATCGGGACCTTGGCAATGAACTTGTCCTCCAATTGCACTGTAATGTGCAATGCCTTGTTGTGTCTCAAATCCTTCTGGCGGTAATTAATCTTTGTGAAAAGTAATTTTGTGACTCTCCAGTACCTCCCCAACAATGCTAGCCCTCTCTCCACTAGATGTCGGTGGGTACATAAGCTTCACTCAACACTTTCATCAAGGCATTCTTGTGTGCGTCTGAATTTTGCAACAATTATAAAATGGATATCTGAGCAGGAATCTTATCCAAGTGGTCAAAAATGGATTATTCCCTTGCTTGTATCTTTCTCAAAGGTCGTCAGTACCAGTCTCAACAACAGGCAGTTTAGGTGCAGCTTTTTTGCTTGTTCCTCCCAAATTCTCAGGTGGGTAAACTCTCCCAGTTCTTGTCATACCTTGCACGACACATGTTTCTTCCATTTTGGCTTTTACCTTTCTTCTTGCTTTCACAACATAATCCCATGGGACGGTATCAGACTTGTACGATGGTGTGGGATCTACCATTACAGTGAAGGGTGTATCTACCTCAACTTCAAATGGCGCCTGGTTTTGTACTACAACCGGCGTGAGGGTGACCGGAGATGTTTTAGGAGTGTCTCCCTCTCGAATGCGTTCGATGGACCTTTCCTAATCCCATTCCTCATTAGTTTTTATTATGTTTACTCCCTCACCCCTGTGATTCAAGAGAGGGTCAGTACAGACATTCAGTGCATCTTCTTTGCTTGTATAACCTCAATGTCGATCAACATCTGAATCTTGTCTTTCAACACGTGGCATTCCTTAATGGTATAACCCTTCCTTCCTGAATGGTAATCACATGTTTTTTTGGGGTTGATATATTGGGAAGGATTTTCCACAACAATAGTAGGAGTAAGGGTGACATAACCAGCGGCCATCAGTCTCTCATATAGTTGGGCTGTGAGTTCAGCAATTGGAGTGTATTTTCTAGGAGTTCTGCGGTGAAATTTGGACATAGCTTTGGGTAGTTTTGGCGGGCGGGTGGAGGTGAACAATAATATGCATGTTGAGTGTTGTAGTATGGTAGGTGGTGACAGGGTATTGGTATTTTGGGGGTGAGGGTTGATATGTGGGTGGAGGTGTTTCGTATGAGGGGACACTATGGTCCCTGGGCTACCATCACAGCACCCAATTATTTCTTCTTTAAAATACATCCTAAATTCAAGACTTTATTTGTGGCTTGCAGCGCCTCGAAATTAGTCACCATCCTACTCTGGATTCCTTCTTCTATTCTTTCTTCTAACTTGATAAAGGTCTGAGAAATTGTGATTCTCGATGACCATCAATCTTTCATAATACTGCAGATCTTGAGCTATAACAAAGAACTTGTTCATTTGTTCTTCTTCGAGTGTTGGTCTTACCTTTACAACCTCTGATATCCGACGAGTAGCATACTCGTGGAAGGTTTCTGTCGATTTCTTCTTGAGGTTTTAAATATAGAAAATATTTGGCACATTTTCTGTGTTGAATTTGAATATGTCCATGAAGTCTTATGCCATACTTACCCAATTTGCCCACTTCTTTAGGTTTTGATTGATATACCAAGACAAGGCGTATCTTGTAAGACTTTGCATGAACAACTTCATGTGGATTTGTTCATTCTTACCTACTCTTGTAAGCTTGTCATATTATGTTCTTAGATGCTCCTTCAGATCACCAGTGCCATAGAACTTTTCGAACTTAGGAGGTTTGTAACCCTTTGGAGCTGTATGCACAGATCTTCGTAAGTTAGACCTTCAACGCCTTTCCCACCTTAAACACTCTTCACTCTCCCTGTGAGTTTCTTGAGTTCCTCTACTATGTTTCAAATGAGCATGTCCTTCTCAGTCGGTTCGGGTATGTATAGAGTTTTCTGCAAGGAATGGACAAAGGTTTCAACATATATCAGATTTCTTTGATGATTCCCTCGAACTTGGGTATATGGGTGGTCGTTGGTTGAGTTTTAGGGATCAGGCGTAGGTTGTGGTGCATTTTTGGGGAGTGTGATAAGTGGTTATTTGCAGGTATTGAGCGAGATGATGGTGATGTTGTTGAAGGTTTTGCATTTGTGGTTGGTTAAGGTTCCGGGGAGGTGCGGGATTATGATACTAGTGTGGTGCGAGAGGATTTTGACCTATGGGTGGTGGATTCTGGTTTTGTGTGTTTTGTGGCAATGTTTGGTTCTGGGTAGTCGCATTTTGGTGGCTGATGTCAGGAACATTGAGAGTAAGGGAAATGTTTGCCAGATTTTTGACCTGCTCAAGCTTACCCTGTAGTTCTAGGATTTTCTATACCAAACATAAGACCTACTTGTTCTGCCCCAGAGTTCTTCTACCATCTGAAGTTTCAACATTTTCCGCCACAACAACATTATCTTTCGAGATACCACTTAAATCATCCATTTTCCCTTTACCCTTTCTTTTGTTTTTCGGGTCGCTAGGTAGAGGGGTGGAGGACCTATGGATCTAGTATGGTATGCTGATGATGCCAGTATGCACGAATCAACCTTTGGGAATAATCAAAAAGAAAGAAAAATCAAAAGGTAACCAAGTCAGTCAGGTGAAATAAAATAGTGTTCGAAATATTTAAACATGTTTCACAAAGTCATGCAATAAATCGCGTCCTAATTCGGGGGACCTCATAATGCTTGAGGTAAGCCTGAAAGACACATAGATTTGGAGAAAATTGATGCCAATTTTCTTCATTTCACTAATGCGAAAATGTCATGACCCCAGTTCGCCCTCCGTGAACATGTCGTGACGCACCTAGTCCCAATGACTAGGTAAGCCTAACAATGCGGAATAACAACATAATTGCGGAAATAAGTAAATAAAAGAAAGCTGAATACTCTAAGAGAAATTCACGAGAACCACTGGCTAACAAAATATAATACATAGCTCTAACTCCAGAATGTCTATACAATTGTAAAGGAAGGATAAACTTTTCACAAAAAACTGGAATAAGATAGAGACTCCTGGACTGCAGACGCGGCAGATGTACCTCGAAGTCTCTGCTGTATCTTTAAACCTCGGGGATAGTGCGCATGAGTGGAAGTACCTGTATCTGCACATGAAAAACATGCGCATGAAAGGGCATGAGTACACCACAGCTGTACTCAGTAAGTGCCAAGCCTAACCTCGGCCGGGTAGTGACGAGCAAGGTCAGGGCCCTACCGAGGTTAAACAATATAATAGGAATTTACAGTATGAAAGACAGACAGACATAAATAATGATACAACCGTGAAATAAGACAGGTCAAACAAGGAAATGACAAACACAAGAACAGAGTAAACGCGGAATATGAAAACATAACAACAATGGTAACAATGAGGATCTCCCAGGATACCGTCCTGTAGTCCTTTTCCCAACTGTCCGGTGGACCTCCCGGGATACCGTCCCGTAGTCCATCATATGTATATCTGAAGGATCTCCCGGGATACCATCCCATAGTCCTTTTCTCAACTGTCCAGTGGATCTCCCGGGATACCGTCCCGAAGTCCATCATATGTATATCCGAAGGATCTCCCGGTATACCGTCCCGTAGTCCGTTTCTCAACTGTCCAGGGATCTCCTGGGATACCGTCCCGTAGTCCATCATACGAATATTCGAAGGATCTCCCGGGATACCGTCCCGTAGTCTTTTTCTCAACTGTCCAATGGATCTCCTGGGACACCGTTCTGTAGTCCATCATATGAATATCCGAAGGATCTCCCGCGATACCCCCCCGTAGTCCCAAAGTAAATATGCAGGGGGATCTCTTGGGATACCGTTGCGTAGTCCCGAAGTAAATATGCAAGGGGATCTCACAGTATACCGTCCCGTAGTCCCAAAGTAAATACGCAGCCACAACAAGAAGACATTCAGAATCAGTGTACAAAAATACAAGGAAACAATCAAATTCTAGCCTAACATGCTTCACGTAGTACAATTAAAGCAATTTAAGCGAATAGGCAATTTAGGGCATCTAGGCATGATTTTCTAAGCTAACATAGATTATAGTTGCAATTAGAATAAAACAGGTAAGAAAGAAACTCATGCTAAATATTTAAAGTAAAACCGGATTTTCAACAATTAGCACAAGTACGCGCTTGTCACCTCACGTACAAGGCATTCGATTACCAAATATCACATCCTAAGGGGTAAGTCCCCCAACAAGGTTAGACAAGGCTCTTACCTCGAACCGGCTCAATGTCAACTTGAAACCACACGTTGGCCACGAGTATCCGACTCCAAATGGCCCAAATCTGTACAATTCAATTACATATCGTAAATAACATCTCATGCAACAGATTATACTGTTTAATTCAAGCTAAGCCGCGAACTTATGTAAAATCACCAAAATGCCCCTCGGGCCCACGACTCGGAATCGGGTAAAAGTCATATTTTCCGGACACCCATTCACTCACGAACTCATTTAACTAGAAACAATTGAAATTCGATGCCAAAAACCTCGCAATTTTCAAGAATTTCGAATTGGGAAATCTCATCCCTTTTCCTATGGTTTTTCCCCCATTTTTGATAATCAAAGTAAAGAAAACAATGGGAATTAATGGTCTAACAATGAATTAGGTTAGGAAATATTACCTATGATCCTCCTCTTTGAAATCCACAGAAAATCGCCAATCCTAGAGCCCTCAAACGATTTTTGGATTTATGAACGCAACTCTCGGATTTTTGGAATAAAATACCCAGGCAATCAGCACCTGCAGACTCGATCACTGCACCTGCAGTACCGCACCTGCGGAAAAAGCATCGCAGGTGTGGAAGTCACTTAAATGCACAGGTGCCGCACCTGCGGTCATTTGGTCGCGCCTGAAGTCCCACACCTGTGGAACCCAGGTCGCACCTGAGACCATTGGGCCAAGACTCCCCTATCGCACCTGCGATCCAGGCCACCGCACCTGCAAGGCCGCACCTGCAGAAAAACCTTCGCAGGTGCGAAGACACCAGAAGGTGTCTGGTTCAGCAACAACAATTTCCAAATTCTCACCCGTTAAGCATCAGAAACAACCCCGAGGCCCCCGGGATGTCAACCAAACCCTAACACCTCATTCGGACTAGGTCGACCTTAAAAATACGTCTCATAACATCAAAATCATTGTTTAGGCAAAGATTCAAGCCTAGGAACTTAGGAAATGCTAGAATTCACATCCGACGCCGAAACGCATCTAAACTTATCCGAATGAACTCAAATTTTGCACACACATCCCAAATGACTTAGCGGAACTACTACAACTTCCGAAATTCCACGAGGTGTGAGGTAATAAGGCTGGCCGAGGTAATAAGGGTGGCTGAGGTAATAAGGATGGAATGTGATCGATATCACTACTGAAATGAAAAATCATGGGTTCTTGAATATGATGATGTTGAAAGGGAAAAAGGAAGAGATTGTGAAACTTTTTTGATTATGATTGTTTCTTTCCGCGTACTTTGATTAATTTGATTGTATTATTGTCTCTTAATTGTGTACTGTTTTATTGTAATTTGGATAAAGTTTGTGTATACATACTAGTACTATTCCACAGTACTAACGTCCCTTTTGTCGGGGGCGCTACATCTTTTATATGGATGTAGGTGGGTCCATAGTAGGTAGCTCAGCTCGCCATTACTTGTGTCTTCTCCTCATCCTCTTCCAGCTGTACTGGTAAGCCCCATTTCTCTCGGGGCCGTGTGTCGTTCCTACTACCTCTTTTGAGTATATTATATATCGTAAGGTATAGCCGGGGCCTTGTTGCCGGCAAGTATTGTACAAATTCATAAACACTCTTAGAGGATCCGTAGACACTATGTGGGTGTATATATGTATATTTGGGCAGTAGTTGTAATGGTTCGTAATTATGGTCCGTATTGGAAGCGTGATATATATTTTGTATATAATGGGAAATATAATATGATAATGTAATATGAGGAAAAGGAATTGGAATTATCGTGGTAATCACACACTTTTAAACCTTATTCGCTGTTTCATATAAGTCATGTACGGTAGCACCACGTGGGGTAGGAAAGGCAAATCAGGTTCGCTTGACTGGGATCACCCGGTTAAGTGCCGATCGCGTCCCCCGATTTTGGGTCGTGACAAACTTGGTATCAAAGCCAGGTTTTAAAAGTGTCCTAGGATGTCTCGGATCCGTGTTTGGTAGAGCCCTTCTTATCGGTGTGTTGTCGACCACATCTATAATTAGGGGGCTACATGGATATTTAGGAAACACGCTTTTCATTGATTATTCTATATCGTGCGGTGAAGTGGAAAGTGAGGATGTTTTTGTCTAACTCGTGCTCTGTTCCAAAATTTTCAGTGATGGCCCCAAAGAAGAGAGCTCGACTCGGCCTAGAGGCCAATGCCGCCCCAAGTGTGGCCGTAAATTCAGTACCCGAAGGTGCGGGTGAGAGCGAATCCCCGACCTTGAACCCATCTGGCCCTTCAGTTCCAGATCAGAGTGTTCCTATTCCCGCTGCGGCGGAAGGTGCCGCAACCCCCGACCCTTCTTCGGTTCCAGCTTCAGGTCCCGGTACTTCCGATGGGGACCTCAGGGGAGCTATCCACATGTTGACCCAGTTAGTGGCCGCTCAGGCCCAAAGATCTCATGCTGCCCCTGCATCCTCTAACGGACAGGGACATTCCACCTGTTCCAGAGTCAACCAATTTCTGCGGTTGGCCCCTCCAAAGTTCTCAGGTATTGATCCAGAGGCCGATCCACAGGAATTTCTAGATGAAATGTACAAGACGCTCTGGGTTATGAAGGCGACAGAGATAGAGGAGGTTGAGTTAACATCTTACAGGTTGAGGGGAACAGCGTACTCCTTGTTCGAGATGTGGGAGGGTTCCCGCAGGGAGGGAAGTCCTCAGTCGAGGTGGGATGAGTTCGTTGATGCTTTCATGGATCACTTCTTGCCTGCCGAGACTATGGCAGCCCGTGCTATGGAGTTTAAGGTTCTCAAGCAGGGTAATATGAGTGTGTGGGAGTACCACCTGGAGTTCGTTAGGTTGTCCAAGTACGCTCCTCAGTTAGTATCGACTATGGGTGCCAGAGTTCGACGGTTTGTTCAAGGCCTCAGTCCTTTAGTTGTGAATGAAGCTGCTAAAGTTGCCTTGCACTCCGACATGAATTATGGTAAGATAGTGGGATTCGCCCAAGCCACGAAAGCTAGAAAATTAAAGATAAGGTCAGAAAAGGGAGAGTATCAGTAGGGCCCGGTCTGCGGGCCACTCGGGGAGTTCAGTTGGAGGAGGGAGATCAGTTCAGGGGAGAGGACCACCAGGGTCATCCCAGTCTTATGCTCAGTCCTCATCCAGTTCACCGCCATCAGCGCATCGTTATCAGCAGAGCAGTCGCTCGGGACCAGGATCAGACAGTAGGAGACCCCATCAGTCCGATCGTCCAGGAGGGAGGTTCCAGCAGCAGAGGAGGGCTCCTTGCCCTAAGTGTGGGAGGTTCCATACCGAACCTTGTTACCTGGATATCCCGATATGCTACGGGTGTGGAGTGAGAGGTCATATTTGGTGGGATTGCCGTGCGCCCTGTCAGGGCATGGGTGGTGATTTTTCTCAGCCGTCCGGTTCTTCAGTCGCAGCATCTTCAGTACGTCCTCCGGCTCCAGCAGGGCGTGGTGCAATTAGGGGTGGAGCCCGTGGTAGAGGTGGACCCAGCCGGCTCTATGCCTTGTGTCACACCTCCTTTTTTATACGCCCCAAAGGGGGTATGGGAGTTTTTCCAATTAAAG
>ML335836.1:0-47652 GCA_005239505.1 Nicotiana paniculata
TAAAGAAAATTTTGAATAATAAGATGTCGTAACCACACTACGCAAGCGAATGTGTGATCGAAAAGAAATTTATTAATTTTATCATAACAGCGCTACGCAAGTGAATCCGCAGTTATGACAGGAATTATTAGCACATTATTACTTTTTTTTTCTAAAAAAGAAAGTTACTACACTTGACGATTTTTTTTTAAACTTATTAAAAGTTACTATCGTGTTACGCAAGCGAATCCGCGATTCTGAGAAATAACAAGATTATAAATTAACTAAAATCAATGGATAAGGTATGAGATTATTCGATTAATTTATTGAATATTATTAAAGCGTGCCTACTATTTGCCTAGCGTTCCAACTAATAACAAAAAAAAGTGCTTAAACCCCTTTTTTCTTTTTTCTTTTTTATATTACTTATTCGACCAAAAAAAAGGGAACAAAATATGACATCATTGAAAATTATTTTTTAACTAATGCAAGACGTTGAACCCGGGAAAAACTTATGTTAAACTTCATGGTTTTAGGCCACTTATTTTATTTAACAAAAGACAAATTATTGATTTAAAAAAAAAAAGTCCGCTTACTTCTATTGTCATTGAGCCTACAAATTTTAGCTTGTTTAACCCATGTTGATTAAGATCCTCAATGAAAAATACAACACAGAGTGACAAGTATGCTTCTAAGCCCAAATTGCTCATCACAATGATGTCCAAATTAAAATCGTTTTTCGTAAAAGGAAACTCACATGCTAATTATTATCTATGCTCTTTTTCCTCCTAAATCAATTTATTTCTTAAGGACTAACCTAATATTTCTACTCACTTACACTAACATGGCAACAGACTACAAACTCATTAGTAACATAAACACCCTAAGCATTTGAACCCATTTTCATAATTACAATCGCCACTCAATATAATAAAAAACTAAACAAACGATAATACTTTAATGCAAAAGAGACTAACCATATGATAACATTATTTTTTACTATGATTTAAAGCATCAAAACATTTGAAGCTAGAAGTCTTTCCTAGATGATTACATGAACCTTGAAATTAACTCACATAAAAGATCCTAAACTAAGCAAACATGGTTAAAAATGAGGTCTTTAATCTTTCCCTTAAACTAAGTAAGCTTAACAGAATGTTATTTGAGTTGTATATGTAAAGAAAAAAAAGGGAAGATCAACCAAATATTACAAATGTACATGATGAACATTCATACATCAAACATATCTATAGAGCTGAAAAAGAGCCATATTCTCATCCGTTAAATATAAAAATCTGCATTGCAAAGTTTGAGAAAATACCTGGTTCGCAGAAAATATATACAGCAGTGAAGAAATGAAGCTCAGTAGAAAAAAAAAATAGCAGCAAACAACAGCAGAAAACAGCAGCAGTTTCGTGTTTAAAGAGCCCGGAAACCTTGGAGAAGAAACCTAGAACCAGTTCTAAAGAAGACCTGTACTTTTCTAAAGGTTTGCACTCTAAAATTTTCTCACAAAGCTCACCATTTCAGCTTGCTAAAGGGTGCTTTAGTTGCTGATTTTTTTTTCTCTCAAAGATGTATTCTTTTTTTTAGAGTCCAAGATTTGTGTAAGTGTTATGGAGTGTGTGAAGATATGTGTTCAAGCCACTCTCAATATGTTCTTCAAGTGTGAAAAAATGAACCCTTTAAGTAGGAAAAATAAGTTCTTTTAGACAGATTTTGGTTCACCAAAAATCTGTCCAAAAGGACTAACTTTTTTGTGCCAAAACAGTCCATTTTTCACCAAATTAATGACATAAAACAGAGCAGCATCTGTAAACAGTAAAATATCCAACAACCATGTACTTTAAACTCAAGTATTCAGCTATTATCTACACATGACTGAAATTCAATCTTATATACTCAAACTTAAACCAACTAAGAACTAGCAAAGTAGAAACAAGACTCAAAATGTAATCGAACTAAGTATTCAGACTAACTAGATTAGAATGAGTTCGACTTGTGCAAACTAACATGAAACAACAACTGAATTTCACAAGCTAAAACCCGAAACTGAATTTAAGAAACATCGCTAAACTGTTACGATTAAAAACAACAAAATATACGACTAACTATATAAACAATTCAACTAATCTTTTTTGTTTTCATGAAATCAACATAAAGACTTAATTATCAACCGACTAGGTCGAAGAAAAACACACAAAAAAAATCAGAATTAATAGACAACAACGAACTACTCGATCGGCTAGGTCGAACAACTGAGATTCACATTCATACACCAAATAGTTGACCGGCTAGGTCGAAGAACCAAAAATAGATTACGACTAATAAACAACCGTACATACATAGCAGTAACATTAATAAAATTAAACCTGTAAAACTAATACTAAACACAAAAGCGAAACATCAGAAAAATAAAAGAAAAGAAGTGAGGTTTTATACCAATCGAGGTCATTCGACCACGAATCAAGCAACGAGATGAACTTTAGGATGCCAATTGGCTGCTGTCCAACCTTGAAACGCTCGTTTCATTTCGACAGATGCTAATTTTATTGAACTCAGCGTCGTGCCAAAAGGAAATGGGTGTCTTTGGGTTGAATATGCTGAAATAGATAGAACTTGGTGCGACGATTGTGTAACAATGGAGGCCGGGCAGTGGGGTGGCAGCTGGAGGTGGCTGGCCATCGACGGAGGTGGCGGCAGTGAGGTAGTCGCCGGATTTTTGGGGTGAAATTGACATCAATGGGTAGGTCTTGAAGAACTCTATTCGTTGATGTATGTGTTGTGGGGTAAAGGTGGTTCAACCTTGACGAATTTCAAAAAGAAGAGAAGGCTAGGGTTTCAGATTTAGGTAGATCTATGGAGATTGAGAGGGGCTATGGAGATTTGGGGTTCGGATTCATGGAGAGGGGGTTGAGACGAGTGGGGGTGAAGTTTTGGTGGTGTTTGGACGGCGGCAGGCAGTAGTGCTGCCATGGAGAGGGGTGGCGGCGCTAAAGGGTGAGTGAGAGAAGAGAGAGACGGGGCTAGGGTTTAGATTTTGGGATAAAATGGTCAAAAATCTAATCTTAAAAGGCTTCTATATGCCAAGTGAAATTAAATCTAGGCCATTGGATCAAGAATAAGGAAGGGCTCAGATTGAGTCTTGGTTTCACTTGATGAAACGACGTAGTTTCATCATGAAACTACACTGTTTTGAAGCAAGGCTTGGCCAACCCTCAATTGGACTGGGTATGGACGAATTGGGCTCAGGTTTTGGGCCAATTTGGCTCAATTTTAATTAAAATACAATATCCCAAACTCTTAACCCCTAATTATTTTATTTAGTCCTAAAGGAGGCATACAAGTAGAAGAAAAATCTTTTTGGTGTATATAATTTATAGATAAAAAACTAAAATATACAAATAAAAGGTAAAAAATATTTTTGGTATTATTAATAAAGGAATGCAAATAAAAATGCACAAAAAATTAAAATCATCCAAATACTAGTATTAAAAGTATGCAAAAATTAGGTATTCACAACTGCCCCTCTTTGCTCGAGAACATGAAGAGTTTTCGTGCAAAGAAAAGTGAATCCATGACTAATTTTTTGCTCACACATCACTACAATGAAGCATTTTGAAAAAGGTGACCGAACCTTGCTTCCGAGGTTACCTACATATCCTTGGCTATAAAGGAATCAGGTTAGTGTAGTTCTGGGAAAGTTTGGTAGCTGGGACTACCGGACACTGGATTTAAAATTGTTGTTGTTGTTGTTGTTGATGTCGCTGTTACTGTTACTTGTTGCTTACATTAAAGGAAAAGAGAAGAGAACTTCGTATGTCTGCAAACTAAGAGTTACAAAATTCCTATCTATGTGCCTTATGGAGTCAAATCTTGATTTTTGACTTGCTCGCTTGTGTTGACCTTAGATTGGATCTTGATGCTCTTTGAAGAAAATATTATGACTCAACTCGATTGCTTGCTTTCTAGATCAGAATTTGAGAAGATGAATCTTGAGAAACTGGGTTGCTGACACATTGTCAATGCTAACTCCAACCATCTTGTGATTGAAAAGACTTCTTTCTTCTGATGAGACACTGAAACCGTAAGCTTTAACCATCACCTGTGCTCTACGGCGGGGCCTGAAAAGCCATCAAAGACGAACAAAACGAACAAAATTTTTCTGCCCCAGTTTGAACTAGGAAAATTTTGTGAGTTATTAGAGAAAGCTATACACTATCTAATTTATTGAAAGGCACACAGAAATAGTAGTATAAACAAACTAAAAGAGATAAAAATTTGTAACGAGGGATTACGTACCTTACATTACCCAAAGGATAGGTAACCAGGGGTTAGCACCCTGTATTACTGAAAGGGAAAGTAACCAGGGGTTGGCCCCCTGTATCGCCGGGAAGGAATGTAACCAGGGGTTAGTACCCTGTATTACTGGAAGGAAATACAACCAGGGGTTGATACCCTGTATTACTGGAAATGAATGTAACCAGGGGTTGGTACCCTGTATTACTAGGAAGAAAATGTAATCAGAGGTTGGTACCCTGTATTATTAGGAAAGAATGTAATTAGGGGTTGGTACCCTGTATTACTGAAAGGAATGTAACCAGGAGTTGGAACCCTGTACTACTGGAAAGAAAACGTAACCAGGGGTTGGCACCCTGTATTACTGGAGAGGAATGTAACCAGGAGTTGGAACCCTGTACTACTGGAAAGAAAACGTAACCAGGGGTTGGCACCCTGTATTACTGGAGAGGAATGTAACCAGGGGTTGGTGCCCTGTATTACTAGAAATGGATGTAACCAGGGGTTGGTACCCTGTATCCCTGAAGAAGAATGTAACTAGGGGTTGGTACCATGTATTATTGGAAAGGAGTGTAACCAGGGGTTGGTACCCTGTATTACCAAGAAATGGATGTAACCAGGGGTTGGTACCCTGTATTACCAAGAAATGGATGTAACCAGGGGTTGGAACCCTGTATTACTGGCAATGACTGTAACCAGGGGTAGACACCCTGTATTACTGGAGAGGAAATGTAACCGGGGGTTGGTACCCTGTATCACTGAAGAAGAATGTAACCAAGGGTTGGTACCCTATATTACTGGAAGAAATGTAACCAGGGGTTGGCACCCTGTATTACTGGAAGGAATGTAACCAGGGGCTGGCACCCTGTATTACTGGAAGAAATGTAACCAGGGGTTGGCGCCCTGTATTACTGGAAGGAAATGTAACCAGGGGTTGGCACCCTGTATTACTGGAAGGAAATGTAACCAGGGGTTTGTACCTTGTGTTACTGATAAAGCGTTGAATTCCTATAGGCAAAATGGTTCTACCTGGGTTAAGCTATGTAAAATGACCTGAGCGAAGAGTCCTTCTACCCAGAACTATGAGCTGGATCCCCTAGGTGAAATGGTTCTAACTGGGTTAATCTACGTAAAACAACGTGAGCGAAGAGTACTTCTACCCGGAACTATGAGTTGGATCCCCCTAGGCGAAATGGTTCTACCTGGGTTAAGCTATGTAAAACAACATGAGCGAAGAGTACTTCTGCCCGGAACTACGAGCTGGATCCCCCTCGGTGAAATGGTTCTACCTGAGTTAAGCTACTAAACTAGGAGGTATGAATAGTAGTGATACATGCTAAAAAATAAAAGAAAAATGGAGATTTTAAGGAGCTTACATTTGGTGACATTCGTCCTTTAAGAACTGCCATTCTGCCCTGCTTTGTTCCTGCTTCAAACAAAGAAAAATTTATGAGTTTTCAAAGTGGTGGTTGGTTTATGGCCTTGGTGCCTATTGTGGTTTTGACTTCACGGCCTCTCCGCAGCTGAAGAGTTGATTCTATCAGTATGGTACCGAGGTTCTCGGATACTCTATCATTTTTTGGAGACCTTGGCTTTCCAATGTTGCCCCCAACTGTTTCATACCCAGACGTCCTTGTTATTGCGACCTTTGTCTCCGAGGCAATGCAATTTTCTTTAAAAATCAAACTCAGTTGTCTTGCACCTAGTATCGGTTTGTGTCTGCAGTGCTTATCAACTTTTCTCATGAAGAGGTCTTTCTTAGGCAACCTTTTCAGTTTCTTTGACACACTTTGTTCTCCTTGTCAAATGATATCACAGACGGATTCGTGCCTTCGTCAATGCCGTATATGCCCCAAATTGTGCTCGATATTACGGGGAAACTGTAGCCAGTTTTGCAGCCATTTGTTTGCTTCGCTTTTGGTGAAAGATTGACCGAAAGGGACTCAAAGAAAATTATGGGTAAAAATAGAAGAATACTTGAAGGTGCAAAAGAATTGTGCTTAAAAAAAGGCGTCCCTTTCGGGGGAAAGGAATAGGGAGACTTATCTAGAAGTATGTGCCGACTTCAACGAATCATGACATGCATTTTGGACTGGACGCCTGATCCGTCTGAGCTGTCTAATTCTCAAAATCCGTCGCAAAGGTTCATCTTGAAACTGTCTTGGTCGTGCTCATGTCGGGGTATCGAAGACCCTCATTCGGCTAATAGCACCCTTTGCGGGTTTTCACTAACTGACCTCTCTCATTTCTCTACTCACCGTCGCCCTATGGTGCCCATTTGGGTTTCACCAATAAGACTCTCATTTCTCTTCTTATTGTCGCCTTACAGTGCCCATTTGGGTTTTTACCGATAAGACTCTCTCATTTCTTTTTTTCTTTTTCTTTTTCTTTTTTTTTTTGTTTTCTTTTCTTGTTTTTCGCTTTTTTTTTTAAGATACGACATGTGGAAAGTTACCCAATGCCCCTGGCATGGGAACTTCAAATATTCTCAAAGATCGACCAGAAGTTCTTAACATGGAAAAAAGGGGAAAAGAACCTTAAACTGAGTTACAACTTTTGGAACCATTTCTACAGAAAAAACAGTGAAATAAAACAAACTTCTGCCCCAGTTTTGGCGTATTGGGAATATGGATTTTTTGTTGTGATAGGATCGAACCTAGGGTAAGGCTGCCTACGTATCCTTTCGTAATCAGGTCAGATGTAGATCAAACGACTCACAAGATTTGTTGTTTGGATTCTTTTCTTTTCTTCCCCCTTTTCTTTTTTTTTGTTGCAAGTACATAGGTTCCAAAAAGCAGAAAACAAAGAAGACAAATACATCTCAAAAGGGTTAATAAGAGGGTGACACCTATTTGGAACAAACGAGCAATGGTGGCCTTCTTCATCTCGATTCTGAGAAAATCATGTGTGAAAGTTCCACAGTGGGTATATATCAGACATAATATCTTTTGACTGCATTTGTGTTAATGGTCATGCCTGGTAGCCTTCCTTCTTCATCTACCAGGTGCAAGGCCCCTTTTGGTAACACTTTCTTGATGATGTAGGGCCCTTGCCAGTTTGGGGCGAACTTTCCTTTAGCTTCTACTTGGTGTGGAAGAATGCATTTCAGAACGAGTTGGCCCACCTCGAAGTGCCTTGGACGCACTTTCTTGTTGTAAGCGCGTGCCATTCTTTGCTGGTATAACTGAATTGGATTGAAATCAGGCTAAATTCGGACTTAGTTGTTCGCTGAGAGGCTGTTGTTCTGGTGTCATCGCACCTACAATGGTAATGGCCACAAGTGAGGAATCGCTGGTGCGAGAGAAGCAAAGCAAAAACGGAAAAGTTTGGCCAGACCTAGGGTCGCAGAAGCGAAGACCCTCCACAGGTACGAGTATGCAGGTGTGCCCATCTTCCGCATGAGCGGATGCGCGATATTCTACGCAGATGCGGATTTGGCTGGCCTTACTGGGAATCGCACCTGCGATGGATTTTTCCAC
Organism: Nicotiana paniculata; assembly: GCA_005239505.1. Lineage (NCBI taxonomy): Eukaryota > Viridiplantae > Streptophyta > Magnoliopsida > Solanales > Solanaceae > Nicotiana > Nicotiana paniculata. The sequence goes on from ML335836.1 coordinate 7,758, forward strand.
AGGTTTGATAGTGTGCCTGCAGAAGCGCAAGTCGCTGGGCAGAAGAAGGGGTGTTCAACAACAACAACGACCCAGTGAGATCCCACAAGTGGGGTCTGGGGAGGGTAGTGTGTACGCAGACCTTACCTCTACCCCGATGGGGTAGATGGGTGTTCGAAGGTTTAATTTTATTTTTCATTTTCTGACCTAGAGAACTCGGTTTGTGGAGATATTTAGAGACATTTTCAAGAAAATCATCGGGGTAACTAATTCCAACTTGGATTTTGGCTATTATACATGAATCCATTGTTATTTTCGTTTTTTAATTAGTGATTTGAGTTGGAAAATTTGGGGAAAATTGTGAAACTTTTAGACCAGATTTTGGGGATTTGAAAGGCGATTTGAAGTCGTATTTGAGTAATTTTTATATGGTTGGACTCGTTATCAAATGGGTGTTCGAATTTTGTAAGTTTGGTCGAGTTCCGAGATGCGGCCCCAGGGTTGACTTTTTGAATTGACTTTTTGTTTCTCTTTGAAGATTGAAACTTTATTGTTCAGAATAGCTTCCTATAGTTTGTATTTATGGTATGAAGTTTCTTTGGCTAGATTCGAGCCGTTCGGAGATGGATAATTGCAGGAAAGGCTTACTAGTGGATTTAGTTAGGGTGTTTTGAGGCACGTGTCTTGCCTAAATTTGTGTGGGAGTAGGATTGGTGTTGTTTTTTGTTAATTGTGATATGTGAAAGCCGTATACGAAAGGTGAAGAGAGTGTAAATGGGCTAAATTTGATAATTGGTCGGTTTTAGCTATGTAGATTCCTTTCATGCCTTTAACTAAGTTGCTATATTATGTTATATTCATCATCATTAGTCTATCTTCACACGTGTTACTTGACATCGGTAATACTTGTCTTATCTCTTACTTGCTAATTGTCTTTACATGTTTAGTTGAAGTTACTGTTCTCTCTATTCCGTATCCATTGTATAACCGTTGAGTTCCTTACTTGAAGTTTTTATTTCTTGGAATATCTCACTGTTGAAATTGGTGTTGAAGTTATAAAGGTCGTGATTCGCGTTGAGGCAAAGTTGTAATTTCTGAAATACCATTTTTGTTGAGTTATTCACTTTCGGTTGCTATTATTGAGACTCTTCTTCTTGTAGTGGTTGAGCCATGGGATAACTATTGTGGAAAGACTATTATTGTTGACCTCTTTGGCAAGTTGTGGTATTCGGAACTTGAGGTGCGATTTGTGATATGTTGTGATATTGATACGCATGCGGTGGTATAAGGGGGTTGAAACGCATGCAGTGAGATAAGGTAGGCTTGATACGCGTGTTGCTAGTAGAGAAACTACTTGAATCCACACGGTGTGATAAGGTGGGCCAACTGCGGGTAGCTATTTCAGCAAAATAATTAAACTAAAAGTAAGGCTCCCGTGGTGATATAAGTAAAGATTGTGATTTGATTTGTGTAATGAAACTACGAGGCGGTACCTCGGTAGTGATTCTTGTTGGTACCTTTCATTTACCTCACTTGTGTTTAGTTGCATTGCTTCCTTGGCATTCTTATTATGTGTTTTCTTCCGTGATGTCTTAAATGCCTAGTTCAGTGTAGCTATTCTTGTGATATTTCTTTATTGTATCATTTCCATTGTTTTTCATTATCGTACTGCCATACACCTATTCAGTTTTCTTATTTATTCCAATAGGGTCTTGACTTGACCTCGTCACTACTCTACCGAGGTTAGACTTGATACTTACTCGGTATCATTGTGGTGTACTCATGCTACACTTCTGCATATTTTTTTGTGCAGATCCAGGTACCTCTTACCAGCCTAGGCACTAGTGAGTCGAGATCAAATTTGGAGACTGCAAGTTATACTTGTCGGCATCCGCAGGCCTCGGAGTCACCCTCTACCTAGTTCTATTTCAATTTTCCCTTTTTATAGATATTGTTGTATAGGGATGTTCAGTATACTCTCGTAGAGCTTGTGACGTGGTATCACCGGATTTTAGGAGTATTGTATTGTTGAGTTGCGGAGTCCTTTTTATGATAGTGGTTGGTTAATTCGAAAGTTGTATCATTATCTCAGTTAAATTATGCATGTATGTTAGAATTACCTAGTCTTAGAGACAAGGTGTCATCACAACATCTTACGGAGGAAAATTGGGGTCACGACACTTGATTGCGGGACTCGAGTTGGCCCGGGGACTGGACTTCGAGGTCATAGAAATCAAATGTGATTCCAAGTGGTAGTAAATCAAGTCAATGGAATCTTCGACGCCAAAGAGGAACGAATGCAAAAATGTGTAGTGAAAGTCTAGGCTCTTCTTGCTTGGTTCAGAGAATGGTCAATAACTCATATTCCGAGGGAGAAAAATGCGGAAGCATACGCACTAGCCAATCTGGGCTGGTCCATGGAAACGAAGGGATCAGACTCCGGTACGGTCGTGAGCTTATGCATTTGGTATTGGATGTGGATGGCTTGGAATGAGATCATTGACTATCTAGAGCATGGAAAACTACCTGAAGATCCCAAGGCATCCGGGGCGCTGCGCACTAAAGCAGCCCGATACTGCTTCAGGGGAGGTCAATTATATAAAATAACTTTCCAAGGCCAGTTAGCTCGTTGTTTAAGAGCCTCGAAGCTAATTACATCATGAGAGAAGTTCATGAAAGAATCTGTGGAAATCACTGTGGCATGGATTCCTTGGTATTAAAGCTAATTAGGACAGGATACTATTGGCCCCAGATGGAACAAGACGCTAGACTTATGTTCAGAAATGCAATAAGTATCAATGCCACACATTGTTAGTGCAAAAACCGGCTGCCACCGGCTCTCGGTAAGGTACAATTTCTTTTAATTTTAACTGAATACTTTTCTAAGTGCATTGAAGCAGGTCCTTACCAGAAAGTCGGCGAGCGCGAAGTGGTCGATTTCCTGTGGGAGAACATAATTTGCAGGTTTGGGATACCAAAAGAGATAGCATGCGTCAACATGCCACAATTATAGGTGCAAAGGTCATAAAATTCCTTGAAGATTTGAAAATCAAAAGAATCACATCATCGCCATACCACCCGAGTGCAAATGGCCAAGCAGAATCGACGAACAAAGTGAAATTTATAATCTTAAAAAGTGATTGGAAGCAGCCAAAGGCAAATGACCGGAAGAGTTACTAAGAGTACTATAGATGTACTGGATGACAACCAAATCAAGTATGAGAGAGACTCCTTTCTCTCTCGTATATGGAACAGAAGCCCTGATCCCGATGGAAGTAGGAGACCCTACAATGAGATACTTTCGGGTGAACAAAGTAACAAACAACGAAGTATTACTAGTCATATTGGACTTCTCGACGAACGTAGGGACTTGGCACATATAAGGATGGTGGTCCAGAACAGGGAATGAAAAGATATTATAATTGAAGATTCAATCTTCGTTATTTTAAAGTGGGAGACTTGGTTTTAAGGAAAATGAATCAAAACACCTGAGAGCTCAACGCAGGAAAACTGGGTCCAATGTGGGAAGGCCCCTACCGAGTTTCAGCAATCACCCGGAAAGGATCATATGAATTGGAAAATCAAGACGGGGTAAAATTTCCAAGAAACAGGGAAGTGGAACACCTCAAAAGATACTATTTCTAATGAGCACCACCTATACTGAAAGTATGTGCTGCACTTTTTTTCACTTCGTCTAGTTTTTGTCCCAACTGGATTTTTCTGGCAAGATTTTTAACGAGGCAGCAACGAAAAGCATACTATGGAGAAAACATCATCATCAGAAATAAGACCTTTAAATGACAAGGCACGGAAGCAATGAACCACAAAGGGACAGTTATATAACCTTTTGCTCGGTAGCAAAGTTCCTATCGGGAAGTAAAGTTTGTTATCGGGCCAAAGATTACCCGATCGCTCACGAGTGTGAGCCATTGGGGGGGGGGGTAGATAGTCTTTGGTACTACGAAATTTGGGAACAAAGTTGTACCATCGGGACCAGGGACTGCGCGGCTAGCCCCGTAGAAATAAGTTGTACAAATTAGCCATAATAATTGCAATTTTAGCACAACGAATGCTATGTAATTTTGAAAATGAAGGGAATAAAGTAAAGTCCTTTTATTTTTATCTTGTTTCTTGTCCGAACGATAAATTAAGTTTATCATTTGAGAGTTAAATAAGTACTTCAAATGCTAGTGCCAGAATGAGCAGGAGACGTCATATTCAAGAGCATCATAAACGTAAGAGGGCCTTCTCTTATGAAACCCTCACAGTAAAGGGTTGGTTCTGAAAGAATTCATACCCGGGATCCAAATACTATCAGGGAAGAAACACTCTCGAAGCTTTGCATAACTCGATGCAAAGAGAAAAATTTGTGCAATACTGAAATGAAAAAACACTTTATATAACAAACGTTCGAAGCAGCACAAGTACAAAAGTATGAAGTGAAAAAAAAAAGGAAAAAAAGGAAAAAGCTAACTATTGCATCCCCAGAACCGGGAGAGGAGAAACATCTGCACCCCTAGGAGAAGTAGGTGGATTTGTCGTTGTCTCGGGATCTTGACCTTCATCGTCATCCCCTTCAAGGTCTTCCTCAGTTCCCGAGAACTCGTAAGCGGAACTAGAAGAGTCAGTCGCATCAGGTTGGACCGGGAGACCCCTTCGAGCAGTTGACTCCAACTCACGGGCCTTGACGATCTCGGCATCAAAGTCAATGATGCCTGCTTTGGAATCTTCCAAGGTTTCTCCTCATGCTATAATGGAATATGTTTTTCAATAATGACGGAAGCTGCTCGACGCTGAAGCTCTTCCTTAAGCTGGTCAACCTCGGTTGAAAAGTTATTCCGCTCGGATCTATCGGCCTGAAGGTTGAGGTCAACGTCATGGATAGTGGAGTTATAATCTTTATTGTGCTCCATGACCTTCCTATAATTCTCTTCCATCCGCTCATGCTTCTCCTTAACAACAAAAATCTCTTCATCTTTGTAGTTCAAGGCAGCCTCCAAATTATTTAGTTTTTCGGTAGAGGCGGTCTCGCGATCAGCAGTAGCAAGAACAACAGTTTGGACCTCATACCATTTTGCCTTGGCCACTTGAAATTGTACCCTTAGCAGGGCGGACTTATGGCTAAGGGTCACCACCTCTTGCTCGCTCTACTGCAATTGAGCCTCTAACTCAACGACCTTGGCGGCTTGTGCTTCTAGTGCCAGGAGGCGAGCATCAATTTGATCCCGCTCGGTCAACAGTTGATCCCACTCAGATGTGGGTTTCTCTTTATCAAGGATCAACTTTTGAAGGCCCTCAGAAGCAAGAAAGTTAACCTGCAAAGAAAAGTTCAAATAAAAAATCCTATCATAGCAAAGCGAGAAGAAATAGTAAAGGGAAAAAATATCGTATTGTTGTTGTGTTATGCATAGCATTGTTTATCATACACTTCCCCGAGAGAATGTATTTTGTTCTTATATTTTATGAAGCCAGAGGCTTCAGGAAATTTGCGAGTTCCACCGGCCGGGACAGCAGATGGCACTCGGTAGAGACTAAGAGGGAGACACTTCTCCTCCTCTGAGGATCTGCGGATGGGGCGAATAGTTATGCCCCGTGGACTGGGTACTGGGGAGGAGGGACAGCCTTCTCTCGGATGTCTGCGGCCGGTGGGGATGATGTAGTAGTTGCTGGTGGCGAAGGCATGGTTGGCGAAGAAGGAGATAAAGTTGATGGCATTGTGGGTTGAGAAGCAGCTGCGATAAAAACAGTGCTAAGTTTTGGTTGCTCATCAACTGAAGACGGAAGAGGCCCTATACTTAGCCTCATAGCACCAGGAGCAGCGACTGGAACTCGGAAGCGAGAGTTGGCATCTTCCATTATATCACACTCCCCCTAGAGCGCCTGGATGTCGTCCTCGGTTAGTGTAACTAGCTCAACAGATTGAGCATTATGTTGAGATGATGAAGGTCACCGTCTTCTAGGTAGAGAATCCCTTTCATCACTGGCTCCCCCATCATCATCGATCACCGTAGTGTCTGCGGCTGGCTCAGGCGCGACACTCTTCACTTTTTATCTTTACCCTAGGTCGTAGAGGAACGTCGCCTCTTTTGTTGCTTGTTCTCCGGCCGGGGACTCCGAGAGGAAGCACTTGCATCGGAAGCAGGTCCGACGACACCCGTTCGGGGAAAGACCTCCTTCACCAACCTCGCCGCGTCTGTGGGATCAACCAAAACATCCTCCTCGGGGACGGTAACAAAACCCTACGGAAGACCTGAGTTCAACAAAAAGAGAAGTTAGCTAGTTTTCTTATATGCAAGGTAAAAACAAGATTAGTTCGAGAATCAACTTACCATGATTTTTGGCTTTCCATCCGTATTTGAGGGCTAGTTCTTTCTACCGGCGGGCCTAACACGTGGTGACATCCAAAATCTTTTGGATCCACTAGTCCAAGCCTTCAACCCTTGGTGGTGTCCACTGATTTGTTGAAATAGTGAAAAGAGAAGGATCAATAACAACATGAAGAGATCTTTAATTAGATAAAATACAGACATTGAACTTACGTGTACGATTCCATGATTTAGGAAAGGATGAAGTTGTGGCCGGGATGATATCCCTGGTGGCAACTACAACAAACCACTCCATCCATCCATGATCGTTGTCATCATCTATGCTGGTGAGCAAAGCACGGTGACCACATTTGCTGAAGTTTTCATTCCCCCACGAAAAATCTTGAGGGAATAAAGGTTCATCAGTTGAGCTAGGGAGAGCTCTTCCCCCATCTCCTGGCATAACCGCCGAAGACAGGCTACCGTCCGACACACAGAAGGGCTCACCTGCGCCAAGAAGACTTGATAACGGATGCAAAACTCCAAGATTACGGAGTCAAGTCCTCCGCTCAATGAGAATTGTCCCAAAGTGAATGGGTACGTGTAAATGTACGTAAACCCTTCTTGGGGAAGGTTACCCGCTCCGCTAGATCAGGAGCGATGATGTTCAAATCATGGCAACCACAATATTCCTTCACAATAGGAATGCTAGAAGGACGGATAGAAGAAGGCTATATGCCAACAACCCATCTGCGGGAGTTAGCAGAAGGGAACTTCTCTTCAAAGTCCTTGGCTGTATTAAGCCTTCTAGGATAATGGTGCTCACCATAGGAGGAGAAACATCATCACTGCTTTCTTTGTTCTTTGAAGAGCTGGAGTTCTTGGAAGAGGAGGTCATAGTTGACATAAGGAAGTAAGAGTTTCTCTGAAGAAGAAGGTTAAATAAAGTTGAAAGCAAGAGAGAGTTAACTAAGAAAAGTTGAGAGAGTTCGAAATTTTGTGAAGAGTAAAAGGAGAAGAATGAAGCGGACAAGTAAAGGATATGCAGCTAAAATCGTGGACATGATTACCTCGAGAAACAGCGAAAGTATTACTGAATCCTAGAATGCCACGTGTTCGGACATTAACTGCGGAGAGACGTACGTCTAATCATGCGTCAAAAAATTTTCAGAGGGGGTTAGAAATTTTCCCGCCAAGAAAAGTATCTTCACCAACTTCCCGATGACACAAAGATGTGCCACCGGAAAGCAGAGGACAATCTGTATAGGTTAAAATCTGTTCATATTAAGTACTCGCATAATAGAGCGGCACGTGAAACCAAAGACAGATGAATAACGAGATAGGTGAAAATCAAGATAGAGGGCAGCAGTCTCGGTTGTCACCGGAAAGCCTCGAAGGGAATGCTGCTCATAAAGACAAATGAGCAGCATAATTACACATTCTTCAATGGCATTCATAGAAAATATGGCATTCATAGCCTGCCGTTACACATTCTTCAATGGCCTCCATAATTGTCACTTAATAGGGACTTGATCTTAGGACCTTGTTTCCTAGGTGCAACTATAAATAGTAAGTTCAATAGCCATTAGAGGGACATAAATTTTCTGGCAAACTTATGTTGTATATTGTTCAAAAACTCAATAACATTTCATTTCTTACCTTCAGAAGCCCCGCTCCCGGAATCAAGCTATTTACTGTCTTTTCTCAACTTCAATGCTAAGTCTTGTATTTTATTTAGTTTATTTATCATTTTGGGATCAAATCGATTCGTTTGTCTATAAACCACGTTACAAATTCAACTGTACCATTTTACAGGTAAATAATTATGTTTATCCCATATTTGATCATATATATTAATCAATTCCGAGATAAGTTTTATATTAAAAAGTGTAATTAACTATTCCATATAGAAGACATGATAAATATCCCGTATAGAAGGCAGGATAAATAATCCCATAGGATATTCTTGTTTATCATTACATCAATCAAATGAATAAGAAAATGATACAGAAGAATGGAGGAATGTCGCGGAAAGCTACGTCAAGAGCTAAGCCAAAATTTTAGAGCTGTTAATATACAACTACATTATCCCTAAACCTTTGACACATGTGTATCACTCTGGGTCTCAAAACATAATTTGTCAATTTCGCATCCATGTCCTCCTATAGGCTACTTATGTTCATAGCACGGGTTTTTAGAGGAAAGTTATTTCGTTGGTTGGGACTTAAAGTGTTCACTTTTTCCTTAGATGAATGATTATATATATTTAGGATATACATCAAGGACCAAAATAGTTCAACCCGATACGTTGAGGACCAATTTTGATCATTTTCTCGTCGGTGTGCGTCAATTGCCAAAACGGCTTCGGCCAACGGGGCTGTACTTTGAAAAGATCGGTCAAGCAACAGAGCAACAGTAAAGTACATCCAAAACCCTACTTCAATCTTCTCTGAAATTCCTTCTCGTACTTGTATGCTTAAACCCTAAACCCTTCGCATAATGTACGCTATAGCTCGGTCACGATTGCGCATTTCTTCGTTAATATCAAGGAAAAATCGACGCTTTTCATCAAGCGTTATCGCAGATCCTCCAAAGGAACCAATAATCTCCTCCTCTAATCTCCTCAAAGACCAGCCTCCTCCACCTCCTCTGCCCGAACCTTCAGCCACCGGAGCCGAGAAGAATTCATGGAATTTTCTCAAGTACAGCCTCGGTGCTGCCTTCACCGGCGGTGTTGCCACTGCTGGTTACGCTACCTACGGTACTTTGATTTATTCTTTTCTGTATTCTTCCACTTCATTTAGGACTTCTGATTGTGCCATTTAAATCGTCATCCATTTCAGTATTAATTGGATCGATAGAGGATTTTGTGACTCAAATTGAATGTGTGATTTTGATGCAAGACTGAAAAATCGCAAGGAAGAAGAGGAGAACTAGCGGCTACACTATGAGCCCGTCTGGATTAGCTGAATTTAAGTAGTGTACTTTTTAAGCACTCATTTTTAAGTGCTGTAGCTGATTTTATCGTAAAGAAGCTGAAAATAAGCCGCTGATATGTTAAATAAGCTCTTTTTTTTTTGTTAAATGATTGAAATGTCATTAAAACTGTTAGTACTAAAAATGAGCTTATTATTATTATTATAATTTTTAATTTTAAATTAATTCAAATGCAAATCATTTGTGTCTCCATTCTGTTTAAGTTATAAATTGATTGGGTAAGTTAATTATTAACAAATGCAAAGTATCTATTTAAATAACAGAAAATAATTATTAATTTGACTAATTAAAGTTTGTAAGTACATATTAGCATTTTCCTACATACAGCCAATAAATTGAATAATAGGGTGAGACAAAAGTGTCATCAAAGTAGACCATGAATTTGTATCTTACCATAGGAAAACACAACTGCTAAATTTATAGTTCAAACCTAGCAGGCGAAATAATGAAATATATCAAGGAGAGAAATTGCGCTAATTACATGTCTCTATGACTCTATCTTCAACTTGTGCAATTTTGAATTTTTGCTAAATCATCACAAGCAAAATCTAGACTTCATTTGCTCTTTAAGGGTCAGCCTATGAAATAGCAAAAAAATGTTTTTCTTTGTTCCCTATGAGCAAAGAATCACAGGCATTGTTATAGCGAAAAGAGGATAACAACAGCAATGGAAGCAACAAAATTCAGAAAGTGGAGTTGGGGTTTTTAATGAGGGAAGGATACTTTAGAGATTGTAAAAACATGTAAAGGATAATAAGGTAAATTATTTGGTCAAACCTAAATAGCTTTAAGCTAAAAAGCCATAAGCTTGACATCCCCAACTTATGGCTTTTGGCTTGTTTTGGCTTAAAAGCACTTTTGGAGTTTTACTAACACCAAAACAAGCCAAAAAGTGCGTTTAAGCTGGTCGTTTGACCAGCTTTAACCCCATTGATAGTTTGGAAATGAGATAATTACATGATTAAAGCAATGCTTGCTGCTAAAGGGGGCATACTCTGCCATATTTATAACTGAATTTTGGACTGCCAGCATAAAAGACAAAAAGAACTGTGCAACATTGACCCTCAAAAATTTCTCGGTTACAAAAAGAAGAAGAGAGAGAGTATCAATTGCATAAAAAGAGGAAAGCAGTTGAATGAAAAAGAAAGAGATAAACTATCCGCAGGCTAAAAATATAAATATTCATGATAAGGGCTTGTTTTAAAGCCTTATGTTTTAAACCTCTCATAACTGTTACTAGGCAGACTGTTGCTTTGATTGTAGCTTAGTGCATTGTTATTTAGTATGGCCAACAGTGGGATTATGTCCTGTTGTTCTTAATGGATTTGATATGTTGATTTGGAATAGTCTCTGTGAAAAATTCAAAGGGGGCAAGGACTGATACTTGGAAAGATTGAAAGGCTGTTCTTTGTAATTAATTTTCTGTTGGTGTTATGTGCATATCATTTTGTGAACACTGACTATCCTCGATTTACAGCATATACGTTGGATGAAGTTGAGGAGAAGACCAAGGCTTTGCGTGCATCTGCAAACTATACTGTTGGTGATAATGCATCTGGTGTTGATGTTAGTCTGGGTCTGCTCTAATGTATTTTCACTGAATGTGTTTATGTTATCCTGAGCCTGTAGAATAATGACAAAGTAGTTGTTTATTTGGCGTTATGAGGAGTGCAAAGTTAAATCTAAAAGGAAAGAAATTAAAAAAAAATTAGACAGTACATATAAACAACATTTGGCTTGAGGCGGTGGGGGATAGATTATTCATGTCTTAGCTTCAACTATCTACTTAAATCATGTGTTTGGTTTGTGGTTGCCTTTTTCTTTTTACCTTGTCAGTAAACGAGGACTCATCAAAAGTTGAAAAAGAATATGAGTGAAATGGCAGGATATGTTAATTCCATTCGAACGTGGAATATGTACTGCTCAAACAATGCATGGATATTGGCAGTAACTGTTTGAAGCTTTAGCATGGGCTCATGAACACACATCTTTGGCCAATTTGATTCGCCGGAGAGATAATCAGCAGCCCTTTGTGCTGTAATTTAAATATCTCAAGTGGATGAATCAGAATCTTTAGAAACGTTTCATTTTTCCACCATTATAAACAGTCCCATCCATATTATCTATTTTATAGAATTCAAACTTGAACCTTTTTCTAATTTTATTACAATTCAACATTTGTATATGGTAAGGGCGTTTACCGTCTGTTCTTGATTCAACACGCTTCCAAGTTCCATTTTAGTGTCCGAGTAGATATTGTTACTTTCTCTCGTCCACTGAAAAAGAACATAATCATTTTCCTTCAACTTCTTTTTGGGAGATAGGTGGGATTTAGAAGAGCGTGAGTGATTGGAAAGAACAAAATAAAGGATAAATTCCACTCTCGCCTCACAGAGAATGACTATAACAATATCAATGCTAGTAGTAGTCCAATTTATGATCATGAGGATTTTGTTCCGAATAATGATAGAAGTGGTGATATTGTTCCTCCATTATTCAGAAATTTCGATTTTTGCGCAATATCATGACGGGTCAATAAAAAGGGTTTCTAGTTTTTCAAATGAACAATTTGAAGACCCATAACTTTTGCGGAGTTGATCATTCGGACCTTTCAATTCATAAATGTAGATCTTGAACCTCTATGAATGGAGATTTATAAGTAATATGATATTTATAATCCATCGACACGATGGGCATCGTTTGGTTCTCGTTGGGGGAATAAGTGACCTACTTAACTCAATGGTTAGAGAACTGCTATCAAACAGCAAAAGTCATTGGTTCAAATTCAATAGGAGGTAAAGCATATTTATTTATAATTGATAAGTACAAATACGCGAAGGGGGGGTTGATCCATTTTGAGCAAATGCATTAACCAATCGTTTGTTTATGTGTAAGAGTTATCTGCTCAGTCATAATGGATTGGTGCGTGTCTTATCTGTTTATTTAGATTTGGCAGTTATATTTGGTTAGCTCTTCTTTTTGAAGAAATTTCATTATATTTGGTCGCCTATTCTTTTTGCAGAAATTTCAAGCTTTGCTATACTCCTCTGCAATGACAGGTTTGTTTTTAGTTCCTAGTTCTCTCCATCTTATCCAAGAACATGAAGTTATGCCAATGCTACACCTTGCCAGCTGTGTGCAATATATAGAGATAGTACACATTACTTCATCAAAAGAAATATACATATAATACACATTATCATCTTCAACTTTTTTCTATTTTATTTACTTATATATTTATTTATTTTAGGCACTAACATGCTGATATTATGTTGCATGATATGTTGGCAACTAGTCAGGAGGGTGGCCATAAACTTCTGTGCTCCCTTTATTCATGAATTCTTCCGTTGTTGGCACAGCAAATCTTGTGTTGCACTGTTGGGGGATGGGGGTTGTCTGTCCTGTACATGTAATGTGAATGATGTATGGGATTATCCTTGCAATGCCTCATATGGGCCTATGACATGGTTTACTGCATAGCTCATTGACATGATCCATGGGTTTAACTATGTCCCCCATTCCAGAACTACTGATTAAAAACAGAAAATAAAAAAACGTGTGCTCAATTCTTGATTTTCCCCGGGTTGTGGTCTTAATGGAAGCAAGTAGTATAAGGAAGGATGAAACCACACTTTTTAGGATGTAATTTTATTTTTTCTTAATTATGTTGATAATTTTTTTTAATGCATTCTTTAGTAATATTTTGGGTTAATCTTAACCCTGTTTTCTGTTTTTATGTTGCTGTATTGATTCTCTTCTGAAAATTCCAGTGCCTGCCAAGTTAGTTGAGCTTTACCTAGATCTTAGGCGCCTGACTGAAGAACAAGTTCGAGTTGAGTAATTATGCAACTTTTTTATTTTTATGCTGTGTAGCTTCTCTAATTCTTGTTCTTCTTGCATATTATCTCTTACCAATTGCAGCTAAGATCTTTTTGACTGCTTTAGGGTTTTAGTGAACCAATATCAGACAAGCTGCTGCCAGATTTGCATCCATTAGAACAGCATGTCTTTACCCTTGTTCTTGATCTGAGTGAGACATTGGTCTACTCTGACTGGACGGTAAAATTCCTACTCATAAACAAGATGGTTTTTCATTTAATTGTGGTAGTTTGAACTAACTGTTGTTGCTTTTCGTGTATCATGGAGGTTTAGTCGTACTATTAGGTTCTTCCTACCGGTAGAGCTTCTCCCTCCTCAAAGTATTCAGATTGCTTTATCATTTCATATTTCCGTCATTAATATGACTTTCTGTCCCCTAAAAGCGTGAGAGAGGCTGGAGAACATTTAAAAGACCGGGGGTTGAGGCTTTTCTGGAACACTTGGCTCAATTTTATGAGATCATCGTATATTCAGACCAACAGAACATGGTATTTTTCATTTCCTTCCTAGTGTCTCTGGATTTTGTACCAGTTATGTATTTAAAACTTCTGCCTTTGGCATTTGCAGTATGTTGATCCCATTATTGATAGATTGGATTCAAAGCAGTGTATCCGGTATAGACTATCAAGGGGTGCAACTAGATATGTTGGTGGCAAGCATTACAGAGTAGGTGGTTTTGCTCATTCTCTACATTTTCCATTCATTATTATGTTCTTTATGTATCTTAGAGTCATTTAGTTGGTCAATGTCCTTCGTAATTACAATTCTCTTTACTCGTTGCGTTTTTGTCTGTGTCTGTGTGGCAGGAGTTAACCAAGAAAAAAATCGCATTATGGACGTTGCGTTATAGTTGAAATAATGGAACTTGTGAATCATGTAGAATACTTTTACTCCCATATATAATTGTTCTTCTTCTTTAGTCAAGTCTTAATTTTGAATGATCTTGCTAATGAAACTTCTATACTAATGGTTTTCCTTTCTGTAAGATTGAGTCATAGTTGGCGTTCTGTGGACTGTGAGTTTCCTTCTTGAAAAGCTTTATGTGAACTGTTGGCAGACTCCAATGCCTATCTTGAGGGTCTGTTTGGTATTTGAGGTGAAGTTGAAATGTTGAATGGTGTTTGGTTGTCCCAAAATGGACATTGTTGTGGAGATAGTCATATGGAGTTACGTAAATTAAATTCAGGAAAATACAAGAGTCTTTTAACAAAATATTAATTGGACAAGTATTAGATCAAACAATTTATGCTATTCAAATTGATTTTCTTAACCAAGACAAGTTAATCTGCCAGAGCGAAAGAGTTTTCTGTAACTGCCTATTTGGTAACACAGTAGATGAAAGAGATTCCAACAAACATGAATTTGGAAGTTATACTGGCAATGGAGAAAGGAGAATCTGTATACATCCTAGTTCAGGTGAGCAATAGAGTAGTATGCAAAGCTATTTTATAAAGATGAAAGTACAGAACAAGGAAGGAATATAAGATGTTAATAAGAGTAATATCTTGTAATTGCCCCCAGGTCTTTGGTCTCTAATGTTAAGAGCACAATGCATGATGTGTGAGTGAGGTGTACCGCGTACGTCACTGAAGAGAAATGCTTGGTATTTAGGCAGAGAAGGGTAGAGAGATGGTCCCATTGTCCACCTAGTTTTGAACCGTGCATCACCGGTCCTTGGGGATTTCTCGGTTATCAAAAAAAAAAAAAAAAAGGGAAATGAAAGAGAGTAATTTCCTGTAAATCATGTGAACAGGTATATACTTTCCTGCATTTTGTTTGCTTGTGTAGAGTTACCGTGAAAGGATTGGTCAAGTTCGGAAGGATTAAGCGGTGTTTTTTTTTAATAAGATGGAAGGATCAAGAGGTACTTATCATAAAGATGGAAAGTCAAGAGGTGCAATTAAACAGGTTATCACACTGGTTCAGGGTTCAAGAAGACTTATATTGAATGAGAAATTGAGATATAGGACTCAGGAAGAAAAATTTTCCTGTGTAAGGTTAGTTTGGTAGATGTGATAGATGTGTTCTTTGATCTTTCTAGCAAAAAGGTCCCCTGAATTAGCAGAATTGCTGTAAACTTTAGGCAGTGTATTATGATACATTTAGATCCCACAGTATGGCAGTTGATAACTGACACTCTTCTCAGGATTTCAGTCAGAAGCTAAACTTTACCGAGTTCGTGAACTGTTTGCTGAGAGGCTTGAGCATCTAGCTTAGCTGTCAATATATAGAGCTACTTTCTTTAATGCGTGAATGGTGTCTTCCTCCTAGAAGTTTGTTTTTGTCATCAGGCATCTTAGGTTTTTCAAAAGCTGCAAATGAATTTGGTAGAGGTTTCCTAACACTTGAAAATTCGTATGATTAGTCATCCTTTTGATGTGCATTTTTTGGATTATATTAACATAAATATTAGATCACACGTGACTCCTTTTTCTTTTTGCATAATCTTAAAGATGTGCTTCAGCTGCTACGAGAAAATTCTATCAACCTTACCTTTTCTCCTATTCTTTTCATCTGTTTTATGTTTTACTTCATTTCCAACTCCTTGCAAATTGTGATAATCGTGATTTCCATTTATCTTCCTGTCTTTCTTTGGTGGGACCTCATTCTTTTCACCTTCCTTTTTTCATTTGTTTTATGTTCTACCCCCTTTTCCCTATTCTCCAACTCTAGCAGATGGGATTGTTAACATTTCTGTGTCATCTGTGTCTGTTCTTTTGCAGGACCTCTCCAAGCTGAACAGGGATCCATCAAGAATTATATATGTTAGTGGTAATGCATTAGAAAGTAGCCTTCAGCCAGAGAATTGCGTAGAAATAAAACCATGGAAAGGAGATGTAGAAGATACCACACTTTTAGATCTTATTCCATTTCTTGAATGTAAGCATGTCGATAACAGATGACATATAGAATGAGGTGGTCACGATGTCACCATGCAAATCTCACTGTTAATGACTTCATACCTTGTGCATGCAGATGTTGGAAAGCATAGGCCAGCTGATATTCGAACTGTATTAGCTTCATACCAAGGACGTGATATTGCAAAGGAGTTTATTGAACGATCCAAGGAGCACAACAGGTCAAGCTTCTTGTTGATTCATTTATGAGATATGCTGTGCACTTGATTAATATTAAATTCTTGAAGACTTGGAGCTTAAGATGATTCTGGTTTATTTATTTTCTTGTTTATTTGTTCGTTTAAGTTTGGTACACCCCCCTCCCCCCGCGTGGGGGGGAGGAGGGGGGGCTGGTTTCATAAAGTGCATTGCTAGTTTTTATATTTTAGTTGCTCCACCTGGCTCCCACAGGGAAAGAAAATTGCTTGTTGGAAAATTTCGATCTTATAGCACGAAAAAATTTCTTATGTTACCTTCTGAATGGTGCTAGCCTGTTTATTATTACCAATATTGTATTACTTCTAATTTTGAAGTTTTTGTTTAAAACATCT
Source organism: Nicotiana paniculata (assembly GCA_005239505.1). Classification (NCBI taxonomy): domain Eukaryota; kingdom Viridiplantae; phylum Streptophyta; class Magnoliopsida; order Solanales; family Solanaceae; genus Nicotiana; species Nicotiana paniculata. The sequence goes on from ML335836.1 coordinate 24,366, forward strand.
AATTGAGTAAAGATAGTTAACATCTTTTTCTTTTACTATATTTTGGGTCGTTATGTCTAAAAAATCACTATGCTTATTTAGGATAAAGAATTATCAATCAGTTATTTAGTAGTCTTATCATGAATTATCAACCAGCTCTGGTGAAAGTATTATATTTTTAAAGAATTTAAATTTAACATCGGAGTTATAAAAGAACAAGGATGATATTGGAATTTTGAGGCAGTGGTTAGGAAACTTTAACGTAAATGTCACTCTTGCTCTATGTTGAAGTAGAGGGGAGGCTTCTGTTATTTTAGTTTATCGGAGTGCTCTATATAATTTTCACAATCTAGAAATCCTGTAGAGTTCCAAAATGTATAGAACTGTATTAAGTTGTGCTTTTTCTTTTTTATTTTGAAGATGCATAGAAATTTCCCCCTAGTTGATCTATCTAGAAATGTTTCATTTATTCATTCTCTTTGGCTCCATATGGGTGATTGGTCTCAAGATATGTTTTGTTGTTTGATTGGGGACACTTTCTGTTTCATTCCCGCAGATCAACCTTTAAGACAATTTCACACATGGTTGTCTCTTAACATCTCTTCTTTTAACCTGGAAAATATGTAGTTATGTGCCTTTTGGTTGTTCGGATCCTGATGATTTTCTTTTCTTATTCGCCAATTCCAAGCCATTAGTTTGAATGTACTTTCTTTTTATCATTGTTACTGGTTAAGTCAAATTATGTGATAATTTATCACATGATAGTGTTGTTAACAGAATGACCTGTTGATGCAGGCGTATGCAAGAGCAGAAGCAGCATGGTCGTCTTTGGCGTCGCTAGTGCTGAGTGTTATTTTTGGAAGTTTGAATTGAAAAAGGTTTTCTTCGGAAGATGAAAGCAATTGACACAATATAATAAACATTAATCCATTTTTTTGTGTAACTAAAGAATTCACGTTATAATTATGTTACTCCTCCCACTTCGTGCGTGTAATCTTTTGCCAAGCAATGACATTTTTTTTTCTCATTTAGTTCCATGTAATAATGGAGAATGTCTAAATTTTGTCCAGCGGCAGCTTTATTCAACATATGTCTTCTCTGAATTGATACTGCATGAGTTTGTCGTATGTATCCTTCTCTTTAGCTGATGAACTGATTCTAGATTGATGTTGAGGTGAAGTAAAAAAAGAAGAAGAAACTGGATTCTGCTTACCTTCTGGTATTTCATGTGCTTTGTGGGAAGTCAAACTGGCTAGCCAGATGAAAATTGAAGCTCTTTACAGCAAAGTAATGGGCAAGGAACTTTGCCAAATCCAGTCACAATTTCAAGTGTAACTTTGCATGTGCACAGCAGAATAACCTCAATTAGGGTAGATTAGTAATTAGTTCACATCTCGGAATAAGGGAGGATTATATGATGCTAATTGTTAGTCACAGATCCCTTATTATGGTAAATTTTGTGTTATGACAGGTGCTCATTAAAAATTGAACAATTTAGATCTTTAATATTTTTCTTCTCTGTTTCCTCCTATCAGATGGGAGGCAGCGGTTAGGTTCGGGGTGGGGCAGACTGGTGGTTAAGTGGTAACATCTCATTATTTAAAGATTAATAGTATTAATAACAGAAAGTAATGCATTGATCAGTAGCTATTAATCCTGGGATCATGTAAATTAGTCAAATATAATGCCGGAGGCTGAGACTTTATTCAATTGATCCATTTAAAATGAATCTTAATCATAGAACATGGGAGTTTGTCAGTTACTTACAAATATTTTCTTTCAGGATACCATTAAACAAAACTTGCTGGTGTTACTGCTTCTTCTTTTTCATTTTTTCTTTAGCCGAGGGTCTACCATAATAGTCTTTCTACCTTTTTAAGACATGGGTAAGATCTGCGTATGATTTTCCTTCCCGGTCCCCTTTTGAGATTATACTAGGTTTGTTGTTATTATTATTGTTGTTGTACACATTAAAGAAAATAGACATGAATATAACTAAACCATATTGGAGATTGTTTACCATGAAAATAGTAATTACAATTATATCTGATTTTGTGGTTCTAAAAATACGTGATTTGTTCCAATACTAGTTGTTTAAGCAATAGATGCTAAGTGAGAGTTAAGGAAATGGGACAAGAGCAAAGGATAACAGAGTTATACAAACCAAGCGGTTACGAGACAAAGTCTCGAACTTGGTCGAAATAGGGCCTCGAGGTCAAGCTCGAGGGTTTAACAGAGGGCGGTCGATGAGGATACAACAATATTGAAGGCCTCGAAGATGGCCCTTTATGATCAATAATGAACAATAAATGAAGAACAATTTAATGAACACAGTAAATGAAAGGTAATAAATTAATGGAACAATTGTAGAGAATGTTTGAGTTAGAGAGCAAAAAATGTTCTTGTTCTTGTATTAAATATCATGTCCCTCACAAAATGACAAGGGTCCCCTTTATATAGAAAGGGGAATCCCAACATAGTACATGTGTAATTATTACAAAGATAAACAGCTGGTACAACCATTTAATGTCACGGTACGGACTTGTACTATTCTTGCAGACTTGGTCAGCCTTAGCCACGTGCTTTTTGGGAATTTCCCGCTTTTCCATGATGGTCTCCGATTTATATCGCTCCGAGGTCAAGTGTGGGGGATCCTCGATATGCTTCCTCGGTGTCGAACCTTGAACTGTGCCTCGAGCCCTTTGAAGACGGGCTACGGAATGCTATAGTGATCATAAAATCGGACTCTCCGATTTTAGCCGTATACAAATAGTCCCCGCGTTTCACGAAATGAAAAGACAAGAAATGATTTGAATTCATCAACTTTCAATGCCTCCATCACCATGTAAGTCATGTCATGTAAGCGGCTGATGTGATAGGAGAGATGCCCAAAATCCACATTCACATAGTTCTTGAAAAGACTCGAATTGATAACGACGGTTGGATGTCTTTTGGCTTTTCCCAACGCGCACGGTTGGCCCCTATAAGTACTCATTATTCTGCCCCTTATCTCCCATTACTCCTTCCAACCTTTTAAAAAGAGCTCTCGTTACTCCTCTCTCGTATCCTTTTCTCGATCAGCTTTCTCTCGTTTCCTTTGAAAACTTTCAGCAAAAATGAAGAACGCCTCCAAAACTATTTCGAGATGCTAAAAATTCCTTATCTTCGCGTTCCTCTAAGGGCAAGGCAACGGTACCCCCAAGTATTGAGGGATGCATCCCCGGACCCTGCGAAATAACCTTTAATTTTAAGGTCGACAGACCTTCTTCGAAGCCGGGACGGTGTGAACCCATATCCCGGTATATCAGTCTAATAACAAATATCAAAAAGGTGAAGGCCGGCTGCCGCTTGGGAGATGCGGTGCAAGTGGAGATTCCCTCTCGGGAGGAAGACATAACAACCCATAAAGTTGGATTCCTCAGTGTATACACCTATCCATTTACCCTAGGCCCGGTACAGCCATCCTCGCCGTCGATAGACCCTGTGATTCTCGATTTCTGCAGGCGATATCAAGTGACGCTCGGCCAGATCCATCCATCGTATTGGAGTATTGTTTACATGATTAGGCATTTTGCACATGTGGTTGAGGAGATGTCGTTTACCCTCGACCACCTGATCAGAATGTACAGTCCCCGACTTTATCGAGGTGGTCCGATTAAGCTTCAACGTCGTGCCGCGAAGGTTTTCTTTGCTTGCACTGATGAAGACAATGACAGAGGGTGGATGAGCCGCCTTGTTCAAGTTAGGACCTCGGATCTGATTCCAGTTGAAAGGATTCCATTCCCTGAGGAATGGAATATGAATCGTAAGTTAATACTTTAATTGAGCTTTTTTCGCTTTCCTTCATACCGACTTCCCCTCGAACTAACTGCCTTTGATGATGCAGCTGTTGCGTAGTACCCCGATGCGGTTAAGAATCTCCTGGGTTGGGTTTGCCAGCTCGATTCGACCTACCCGTATGCTGAGCTCATATGGCGCGACCTGGCCAGGGGCCGATGGGAAGCTAAAAATCATGGTGGGGCCTTCCCTCTTGTCATGCATGAGTTCTTTAAAAAAGATGTCCCCTGAATATATTCTAACTTCTCGTGCTTATGCAGGCCTAGGGGAGGCCTCTTTGATGAGGGAAGCACCGCCTGGGAAGCAGATACCTCAAAACCAAACGAGGAGAAGAAGAGAAAAAGGAAATCGTCGGGTGAGTCTTTGAACCCAAAAAGGGCTTGAGTGCAAAAGCCTAAGGTTGACTCTGCGGCCTTAAAAAATGATTTCCTGATACCGCCCGGGGGAAGTGGAAGCGTAAATGCTTCGGCTTTTGCTGAGCCGGTGACTGTTGAGCCGAGGGCTTCTAAACTAGAGATCGGTGATGCCATCCTTCCTCTGGCCGAAGAGGCTTTCGAGAGTGGGTCAGATGATGTCTCTTAGCCGGTTAACAGCCAAAATATTCCCTGGGCCGGAGGGCACTTGGTAGATGAGTTAAGGGAGCCCAGTTGTGAGCCGAAGGCCCCGACCGATTCAGTCGGGGTTATCGATGTAGGTGATTCCCCACTGGTCCCAACATCTTCCTCGAGGGAGATACGGGATGCCCATAACATAGAATCTTCCGATGCAGGGACGCCTCTTGGAGGGAGTGACACAATTGAAGGTCACTTTTCTATGGCCGAGAAGAATCCCGAACTTAAAGCCTCGCACATTTTCGAGGAAGTCGAGAGGCACTTTTCATTTATGCTTTCAGGCGAAAGCGCTTTATAATCGGGCTACTGCCATGTTTCAGGCTGAGTTGGCCCATTACGAGGGGGAGTATAGGAGGTTTTCATCGGAGGCGGATGAGCTCAGGGCTCTCTTTGCTAAAAAGGAGGAAGAAATGCTTGACCTCCGAGTTCGCTTAGTAACGGCATATCAGGAACAAAGCGATCTTTATGAGCAGGTAACATAGTTTTCGTATGTTTCATTTTTGTTCCTGCCCGATCTCAGCACCTAACACTTTCGGGCTGATCTTTGCAGCTTAAGGAGAAAGATGCCCTGATGCGGGAAGGGTTCAGAGCCAGGGATGCCGAGATCCTTGGACTTAAGCAGTGTGTGAGTGAGATAACCTCTGAGATAGACACCCTTCAAGGGAAGTTATCCTTGACTAAGCATCGTCTTCGGGATGCAATGGCAGAGAGTAGTAAGTATAAGGGTCATTATGCTGAATCAGTCGCCGCGCTATCTTAGAATAAGGCTGAAGCCGATGCGCTCATATCCTCGTACAAAGACGATATTGCTGCTGCAAATGCCTAGGCCAGGAAAGCATCTGAGGAGGCCGAGCTCAAGCTTGCCCGAGACCTGGAGCATGCCCGATTAATATCTCGGAGGCAGGTTCTCGAGGATATACATGTAAGGGTCCTCGATTTGTCTGCTGAGATCGAAAGGGTGAAGACCCTAGAAGAGGAATCGGCGGCCTGCTTGCTTCCGAAGAGGATTTGAGCAGTTGCTCAGAAGATGATGAAGATGAAGGCGAAGTCCCCGAGTAAGGCTGGCAGGTGGGCCGGGCCTGACCGGGCCCGCGGCCCATGTGGGTTTGTAGGCTTGTGGGCTAAACGGGTCGGCCCGTGACGGGTCCGGTCTTGGCGGGACTCAGAGCCCATATGGGGTGGGCCTTTGGTTTGGAACCGTGAGCCCGAGACCGTTTAGCCCGGGACCGGCAGGCGGGTTTGGCCGGTTCAAACGGGCCCAACGGCTCTTTTTTTTTTAAAAAAAGATTAATTTAAAAAATGGCCAACAGTCAGAATTTTAAGTCTAGCTGTTGGCCCTTTAATTTAGCCGTTTGAAATTTTTAAAAATAGCTATTTGGCCCCCAAACTTTTTATAATTACACTTTTTTCCTATTCTCAACTATAAATACCCCCTCATTCTTTCATTTTTACTCACAAAATCATCAATCTCTATCTAATTTTCCTTACTTTATTATTGAAATTTGTGAAAATTGTGAAGTTGGTGAATTGAAGTATTCAAGTCTTCAACATTATACAATTTTCAAGAATTTGTTCGTCAATTAGGTAAACTCGTTCCAACTCATAATTTTAATATTACAGTTTTTTTTGTTTAATTTGTTTTTCCTTATAATTAATATGGACTTGACTTTGAAAAAATTGTTTGGTGGTAAGGGAAAGGGAAAATCTAAAATCGGTGAATCTAGTGGCCAAGCTACTACTCCTCCCGCGACTCCCCGACCCAGACCTGTTACCCGTCCTCCTCCACCTGTTATTCTTGATAATGATAACCCTTGTTTTCAATTTACCGATAGTCAATTTGTACATGATCTTACACCAGGTTCACAATTAAATGATGAATATATGAATGCTCTTTATGGAAATCCAATTATCGATGAAAATGATGAGGAAAGTGTTGATTTAGATGAAACGCAACCAGATTTAGATGATACACCTACTAGTCCTGTTGCTAATCAAACTGATAATAATCCAAATGATGCCCCGACTGACCCTCCTGTAGTAACCCCTACTTTTAATAGAAAACCTTCTAAACGGTCCGAAACATCTCTTGTTTGGCACTTTTGTACTCAACTAAGAGATCAAAATAAGGCTATGTGTAAAACTTGTGGGCTCTTGATGTCTCATAAATTTACTGGAGACAGTGACAGTACGGGTAGTTTGACCAGACACATAATGAAACACCCTAATGATAAAGCTAGATTACTTCAAATGAAATCTAGGCAAGAGGGAACAAGTGTAGGTACTCAGGTTAACCCTAGTACGGTTCAAATCTAGTTCAACAGGGAATTAACATTGTTACCGGTGGCATTTTGTATTACGATCCAAATAAAGATCGTGAAGAATTGGAAAAAATGGTTGTTGTTATGTGTTTACCATATAGTTTTCCCTCTAACCCTCACTTTGTCCATTATATTAGAAGAATTTTTAATCCTACTTATAAAGGATTGCCTCGAACAACCGTAAAAGTTGATATTTATCAATATAAACATGAATATGAACAATATTTGCGCTATTTATTTACTCATATTAGTAATCGCGTTTCTATTACTACTGATATTGATAGGAGTGGTAATGACTGTGATTATCTTACTGTTACCACTCATTGGATTGATGAGGAATGGATAATGCAAAAGCGCATTATTGCTTATAGAATAATTACTTCAAGTCACACAGGTAAGTTTATTACTAAGACAGTTGCAGATATTTTGTAGATATTTTTGCATTAGAGATAAAATAATGTCAGTTTCAATGGATAATTCTTCTAGTAACACTAATGCTATAGGCTTTCTTACAACTACACTAAGTCCTGCATTTAGTAATATTTTTCATGTTAGATGTATTTGTCATATTTACCATTTAATCACTGGTGATGGTCTGAAAACTTTAAATGCTAAAATTGCAAAGGTTAAATTCGCTCTTCATTGGCTTTTTATTCAAACCGTAGAAGTAGAGTTAGAGAATATTATAAAAAAATATGATGAATTTGGCCTTAGAGAAAGAAAAGTTCCTAAACCTTGTCTGACTAGATGGAATTACTTGTATGAAAGTTTAGTTGCTGCATATGAATATGGAAACCCAATAAGCGCAACGTATAATGCTCGTGGTTGTGGTGATGATGATGATGATGATGATGATGATGATGAGCACCTTACAAATCAAGTTTGGGATAATGTTAAAATTCTTCTAGATTTTTTAGAATATTTTCATGTTGCTACAAATAAATTATCTGAGCAATATTATGCTACTATTTCTAACTGTTTAGTTTATATTTCAGCACTTGCAGAATTATTTACTCAATTTTTAGAGGGTGGGGTAGTTTACCAACGTGCTATTGATGATATGAAAGATAAGTTTAAAAAATATTTTTTCTCTATCCCCCCTTTTTATGGTGTTGTAGCCATGTTAAATCCTACCATGAAATTAGGAGGTCCTCACTATTGGTATACTCAAATTTATAATGCTTTACCACTTTCACCTGAGGAATATGCTACACCTAAAGATGAAAAAGCCTCAATTAAAATAAAATCTCAAACAATTTATAATGTATATCAAGTTGCATTAAATCATGCTAGACCAAATGTTCCAACTCCTACCTCGTCTAGCTCGCAGTCATCTAAAAGATCTGCGGAACTAAAAACACTTAGTTCTTGGACGGGGTTCATGGGTTCTCAAGGTGATAATATTGGTGATAGTTCACAACTAAATGAGCTTCAAGTTTATTTGTCGCAGGGACTTGAAACAGAGAATCTCGACGGCACCTTCAATGTTTNAGCTAGAGATATTTTAAGTATTCAAGCTTCAACAGTGGCATCGGAGAGCGCTTTCAGTCAAGCGAGACTTCAAATCGGGGATCATAGAGCGTCTATGAGGGAGAGCTTGGAAAAATCAGTACTCTTCAGAGATTAAATCCGTTCGGAAAGAAGAAATTTCGGACTTGCTGAATCACAACCGGAGATAGACAATTCTTATGAAGAAATGCTAGCGGAACTTGCGGAAGACGCTGCTTCTCCCGGAAGCGGTGATGAACAAGCTTCTTTTCCGCCACCACCAATGAAAATTCCTCCGAACCTTGAAGGATTTATGAAATTTGATAGAGATAATATGTAGATTAATATGCAACTTGTATTTTGGCATATCTTGATTAGTTTTTTTCCTTTTAATGGTGGTATTAGTACCTTGTTGTGCTCATTCCATTGGAGAGAGGAAGACTAAGGAATTTCCTTGAATAAAAAAATAGCCCAGATCATTTAGGCTCGTGGGACCGGCCCACTTAGCCCGGGCCCATATGGGCTTAGGCCCCACAGTGGGACGGTTCCACCCATTAGGGTCGTTTGGCCCGGGCCCGCCTGACCCAAGCCCGCCAGATCCCGGGCCCGTTTGGCCTGGGCCCGTTTGGCCCGGGCCCGACCCATATACAGCCTTATCCCCGAGGGGGAAGAGGCCGTTGAGGACCTGGGGTCCGAGGACCAAGCTTCTGAAGGCATAACCTCCGAGGGAGCCGTTGAAGGCACACCCCGGAGGTAGATTAGGTTTTTATTTGTTCTTTTTCCCTGTGCAAGGGCCTTGACTTTGCGAGCTTTGTAAATAAGCTTTGCGAACCTTTATCATATGTAAAAGGCTTTTAGTTACTCCTTGTTTTTTCCTTGTTTCTTGGAGTAGATTTTGACGCTTGAAGGCCGCCGTGGGAGCTGGTCCGAGGGGCCGTCGAGGGAGCTGGTCCCGAGAGTGGACTAGATTTTCCTTTCTTATCCTTTGTATAAAACTACTGTGGGAGCATTGTAGATGTATATTTGTAATACATATATATAAAAAATTCTTTGGTATTTCTGATTTGCTTGTCGATAATTAGTCTGATGAATTGGACTTCGAAATGAAACCCTTGGGGTTATAGATTGGCCCTAAGGCTTTTTAGGTTGGCCCGTGGGCTCTTACGTATTTGGTCGGTATGACTTTTAGTGTAGTTAACCGTTTAGGGCTCAGTCTTCGAGTTGGGTTTCAACTCGAACTCATCGACCCTTAGGTTTTTTAAATTGGCCCTGAGGCTCTTTATGTTGGCGCTCAGGCTCGTATGCATGGGTCGGTATAACCTTTGATATAGTTGTCACTTGGTCTCTTACGCATTGGTTCGGTACGACCTTTGATATAGCTGGCGCTTGGGCTCTTACGCATTGGGTCGGTACGACCTCTAATATTGTTAATCGTTTAGGGCTCAGTCCTCGAGTCGGGTTTCGACTCGAATTCATCGACCCTTAGTTTTTTTTAAAAAAAATCGGCCCTGAGGCTCTTTAGGCTGGCACTTAGACTCTTACGCATTGGGTCGAAACACCCTTTGATATGGCTGGCGACTTGGGCTCTTACGCACTGGATCTGTACTCCCTTTGATATGGCTGGCAACTTGGGCTCTTATGCACTGGGTCGGTACGCTCTTTGATATGGCTGGCGACTTGGGCTCTTGCGCGTTGGGTCGGTACGACCTTTAACCGGTTCTTTTCGAAGTACTTTCTAAGTAATTGGAGGCCTGTGATTTTATGGCGACGGTCGGACGTCTACGAGTCGCGTTAGTTTGGCCTGAGCCTTATGACGGTGGTCATTGTATTTGGCCGTAGCCTTTTAGTTCCCGAGTGAGATAGCCTCGGCGTCTATATCGAGGGTACGCCTTTTTAGGGTCTTACAAGTTCTATATATAGCCTTGAATTTGATATCGGGATTATGCCTTTTTAAGGTCTTATAAGTTTGTACATGCCTTGCTTGAGATCTTACAGTTTTGATATTGCCTCATGGAGGGCTTACATCGGTGCCTCATGGAGGGCTTATATTGTTGATATTGCCTCATGGAGGGCTTATATTGTTGGTGTTTCCTCATGGAGGGCTTACAATTGGTGCCTCATGGAGGGCTTACACTGGTGCCTCGTGGAGGGCTTATGAGCTCGGAGTTGCCAGCCCTGAGGTCTTACGACTTCTAGTTAGATAGCTTGATAAGCCGACTGTCGAGTACAGTCCCCAAGTTGGGGTTATGATGACGTCCCCTCGTTGAGGGCTTACAAGTTTGAGCATGCCTCATTGAGGTCTTACAGATGCGATATTGTTGATATTGCCTCATGGAGGGCTTATGTTGTTGATATTGCCTCATGGAGGGCTTATGTTGTTGATATTGCCTCGTGGAGGGTTTACATCGGTGATATTGCCTCATGGAGGGCTTACATCGGTGATATTGCCTCATGGAGGGCTTACATCGATGCCTCATGGAGGGCTTATATTGGTGCCTCATGGAGGGCTTATGAGCTCGAAGTTTCCATCCCTGAGGTCTTATGGCTTCGAGTTTTTGGTGTCATTCCCCAAGTGTTCGGGAAATTTCTGTCCCTGGGGCCGTTTCTTGTGAAAATAACAAACTTCTTTGACGCGTGAAGTGTTTTGATGATAAGAGGTTCTCCTTCGATTACTTGGTACAAGTATAAATTTTTTCATCATCGAGGGTTCGATTATTTTATGTGGACACGGTTCATTCGACCGTTTGGTCCTATACATCGTTCTCCTGTCGAGACCCTCTTTGTCATATTTTAGTTTCTTCGAGAAGGTGATCTTTCGGAGGAAGACCCTCAGTATTTGAGGTTGATCGAAGAGAAGCCTTGAATACTTGGTGAGTTCTCCTTAGGTAGAATATAGATGTTGCCTCATTAAAAACCTTTCCAGTAAAACCCATTTGGGATAAAATCCGACGTGAGGAAAAAAGAGCGCAACGCATGCTTTAAAACCTAAGGCCTTCGAGCTGGAGGGTGCTTCGATTCCTTTCAATCGAACACCTGCACATATGTTAGTGTAAAATGTGAAGGAAAGAGGGAGAGGATTGTACCTTAGCAATAATAGCGTTTGAGCATTGATATGTTCCAATGGTTTGGAAGTTGCTCGCCTTCCATTGTGCCGAGTTTGTAGGACCCTTTGCAAATTACTCCGAGGACGCGGTATGGTCCTTCCCAGCTCGGGCCTAGCTTCTCTTTATTAGGGTTTCGAGTGTTTAGGGTGAATTCCCTTAGGATTAAGTCCCTGACTCCGAAATTTCAGGGGTTTGTTCTCCGGTTATAGTATCTTTCGATTCTTTATTTTTGGGCGGCCATCCGAACCAGCGAAGCTCCTCGCTTCTCGTCTAATAGTTCGAGGGCCGTAGTCATGGACTCATTGTTTGAGTCCTGGGTGGCATGTGGGAATCTGGCGCTTGGCTCTTCGACCTCAACCGGTATCAAAGCCTCGGACCCGTATACCAAAGAGAACGGTGTCTCTCCTGTTCTTGATTTAGAGGTTGTCTGATATGCCCATAGCACCTCGGGCAGCATTTCTCTCCATTTTCCTTTCGCATTTTCTAACTTCTTTTTCAAGTTTTGAATGATGGTCTTGTTTGTGGATTCGACCTGACCATTTGCACATGGGTGGTAGAGCGTTGATATGATTCTTTTGATTTTGTGATCCTAGAGAAACTTTATTATTTTTCCTACGATGAGCTGCTTCCCGTTATCGCACGTTATCTCGGATGGGATCCCGAATCGGCACATGATGTGATCCCAGATGAAGTCGATGACTTATTTTTCTCTTATCTTCTTGTAGGCCAGTGCTTCCAACCATTTTTAGAAGTAGTCAGTCATAAATAGAATAAATCTAGCTTTACCTGACGTTGTTGGTAGGGGACCGACTATGTCCATTCCCCATTTCATGAATGGCCATGGTGATAAGACTGAATGTAGTTGTTCACCGGGTTGGTGGATCATCGCCGCAAATCTTTGACACTTGTTGCATTTTTCGGATGAATTCTTTGATGTCCCTTTCCATGTTGTCCCAATAGTAACCTGCTTTGATCACCTTTCGAATTAAGGAATCGGCATCGGAGTGATTTCCGCAAGTGCCCTCGTGGATTTCTCGGAGCACGTAATCAGTGTCTCCTGGTCGCAAGCATACTGCTAGGGGCCCATCGAAGGTTCTTCTGTATAGAGTTCCATTCTCGTCGAGTGAAAATTGAGTTGCTTTGGTCCGAAGGGCCCTTGATTCTTTTGGGTCCGTGGGTAGCTTCCCACTTACCAAATAATCGATTGTACTTATTTCTCCAATCCCATGTCAGGCTGGTGGAGTTGATTTCGGCATGGCCTTCTTTAATCACCGATTTGGTTAGCTGAACAAAAGCCCTGGGGAGTATATCATCTTCCTCAACGGATGATCCCAGGTTTGCGAGTGCATCGAACTTGCTGTTTTGCTCTTGAGGTACGTGGACCAGAGTCCATTATTTGAAACAATCCAAAGTGATTTGAAGTTTGTCCAGGTATCGTTGCATCCTGTCCTCTCGAACTTTGAAGCTTCCGTTTGCCTGATTCACTACTAGAAGGGAATCACATTTTGCTTCGATGACTTACTCTCCTAGATCTTTGGCCAATTCGAGACATGCAATCATAGCCTCATACTCGGCTTCGTTGTTAGTCAACTTTGCAATTTTTATAGATTTTCTAATCATGCCACCCGTAGGTGGCTTCAGAACTATGTCGAGCACGGATCCTTTCACGTTTGAGGCACCGTCGGTGAATAAGGTCCATACCCCTGATGATGTGGCTGTTTTTAGTAGAAGTTCTTTTTCTACCTCGGGCACAAGTGTGTGCGTAAAGTCAGCCACGAAGTCCGCCAAAATTTGGGACTTGATAGCCATTCGGGGCTGATATTCGATATCGTACCCTCCGAGTTCGATGGCCCATTTGGCCAATCGGCCTGAAAATTCAGGTTTATGCAATATATGTCGAAGAGGATATGTTGTTAAAACACATATACGGTGACATTGAAAATAAGGCTTCAATTTCTGAGATGTACTTATTAGTGCAAGAGCTAATTTTTCTAAGTGTGGATACCTGGTTTCAGCATCTCCTAGGGTTCGACTCACATAGTAGACAGGGAATTGCGTACCTTGCTCATTTCGAACCAACACGCCACTCATCGCTACCTCGGACACTGCTAAGTACAAGTATATCGTTTCATCCTCCTTTGGGATGTGGAGCAAAGACGGGCTTGAGAGATACCGCTTTAATTCCTCCAAAGCTTGCTGGCACTCCGGAGTCCACTCAAAGTTGTTTTTCTTTTTGAGTAGGGAGAAAAAGTGATGGCTCTGATCTGATGACCTCGAGATGAACCGGCCTAACGCCGCTATCCATCCGGTCAGCTGCTGTACGGCCTTCACATTGTTCACCACCGTGATTTCTTCGATGGCCTTGATTTTGTCGGGGTTGAGTTCAATCCATCTGTTTGATACCATGAAGCCTAAAAATTTGCCCGAACCTACGCCGAAGGCGCATTTCTCGGGGTTGAGCTTCATGTTGTAACTTCTAAGGATGTCGAACGTTTCCTACAAATGAGTCAAATGGTCCTCTGCGCGCAGGGAATTAACTAGCATGTCATCAATGTATACTTCCATGGATTTTCCTATTTGACGTTCGAACATCTTATTAACTAAGCGTTGGTACGTGGCCCCTGCATTTTTTTAGCTCGAACGGAATTACATTGTAGCAGTATGTGCCATTCTTCGTGATGAACGAAGTTTTTTCCCTATCCTCGGGGTTCATTTGAATTTGATTATACCCGGAGTAGGCGTCGAGAAAGGTGAGGATATCGTGGCCAGCCGTGGCATCAATCAGACGATCGATGTTGGGCAACGGGAACGAACCTTTAGGGCATACTTTATTTAAGTCTTTATAATCTACACACATTCTTAATTTGTTCCCTTTTTTGGGAACTACTACCACATTGGCCAACCATTCGGGATATTTTACTTCCCTGATGGTCTATTTTGAGAAGTTTCGGTACCTCATTTTTGACGAACGAATGTTTTACCTTGGACTGAGGCCTCCTTTTTAGCTTCACCGGTTTGAACCTGGGGTCGACGCTTAGCCAATGAGTGTCTATTTCCGGTGGGATCCCTGTCATGTCTAGGTGGGACCAAGAAAAGCAATCAATATTGTTAATAAGAAATTGAATGAGCTTCTTTCTGAGTTCGAGGGTCAATCCCGTTCCCAGGTATACCTTTCGATCTGGTATATGTTTTATCAAAACAACTTGCTCCAGCTCTTCGACCATTGATTATGTTGCGTCCGATTCTTCTGGGGCAACGAAGGTTCGAGGGGTGAGGAAGTCTTCTTCATCATCCTTGGGAACTTGTTTATCTTCTGACCCCTCCAAGGTGGAGTATATGGGCTCTGGTGCCGTGCCGTGCACTGCAAACATTTCCTTTGCCACGTGTTGCTCTACGTACACCGTTTTTACGCCATCTTTAGTTGGGAACTTCAACATCTGATGGAGAGTTAATGGTAACGCCCTCATGCTATGTATCCATGGCCTTCCAAGCAGGGCGTTGAATCTCGTGTTACCCTCGATGACATGAAACTTGGTATACTGAACTATACTGGACACATTGATTGGGAGGGTGATGTCCCCCTTTGTTGCTTCGGTCGTCATGTTAAACCCACTGAGGGCTCGAGAATCGGGTATGATTTGGTCGAGCAGTTCGAGTTGCTCCACTACCCCCAATC
This sequence comes from Nicotiana paniculata, assembly GCA_005239505.1. Taxonomy (NCBI): domain Eukaryota; kingdom Viridiplantae; phylum Streptophyta; class Magnoliopsida; order Solanales; family Solanaceae; genus Nicotiana; species Nicotiana paniculata. The sequence continues at coordinate 39,379 of ML335836.1, forward strand.
CGATTATATTGGCCGAGCTACCTGGATCCACGGGCACACGCTTAATTTGAAAGTTGTTTAAGAGAAACAAAATTACCAGTGCATCATTATGTGGTTGGGACAAGGCTTTAATATCTTCTTCTCTGAACACAACAGTTCTTTCAAGCATATAACTCGAGTTCGCTCTTCCGTGGTGATGGTCACTTTGGCCCGTTTGAACATGGGTTCTTACGGGATATCGGTTTCTCCAATAATCACGTGAATGGCGTGCTGTGGTCCTTCCAGCCCATTCTTCCTGTTCGACTCTCTTTCTCGGAGGTAGTTCCTGGATCGATCGCCGAGAAACTCTTGAAGATGCCTTTTGTTAATCAATTGGGCCGCTTCTTTTCGAGCGGGAGTTCTCCGCGCTTCGTGTCGGTCTTCTCCGCGCACACTTTCGTTTGTATGAGAGCTTACATCAACCTGTTGAGCGTTGCGTGAGCCTTCATCAACGGGAATTTGCACTGGTGCCCCTTCAGGGTTTTGCAGTGGTACACCAGCTCCTGAAGCAGTTGCGTCGTTCTCTCCATGATCCTCAGGACCGTTGTTTTCATGTGCACTCACTGAGTTAGATATTTTCTGACCTGAAATTGAAGATTCTTGGACAAGAAAAAGTATAAAGAATAACTTGTGTTTCTAGAAAACCGGCACTAAAACAATCACTATTATTTTTTGCCCCATGGTGGGCGCCAAACTGTTTACCATGAAAATGGTAATTACAATTATATTTGATTTTGTTGTTCTAAAAATACGTGATTTGTTCCAATACTAGTTGTTTAAGCAATAGATGCTAACTGAGAGTTAAGGAAATGGGACAAGAGCAAAGGATAACAGAGTTATACAAACCAAGCGGTTACGAGACGGAGTCTCGAGCTTGGTCGAAATAGGGCCTCGAGGTCAAGCTCGAGAGTTAAACAAATGGCGGTCGATGAGGATACAACAATATTGAAGGCCTCGAAGATGGCCTCTTTATGATCAATAATGAACAATAAATGAAGAGCAATTTAACGAACACAGTAAATGAAAGGCAATAAATTAATGGAATAATTGTAGAGAATGTTTGAGTTAGAGAGCAGAGAATGTTCTTGTTCTTGTATTGAATATCATGTCCCTCACAAATGACAAGGATCCCTTTTATATAGGAGGGGGAATCTCAACATAGTACATGTGTAATTATTACAAAGATAAACAGATGGTACAACCATTTAATGTCACGGTACGGACTTGTACTATTCTTACAGACTTGGTCAGCCTTAACCACGTGCTTTTTGGGAATTTCCCGTTTTTCCATGATGGTCTCCGATTTATACCGCTCCGAGGCCGAGTGTGGGGATCCTCGATATGCTTCCTCGGTGTCGAACTTCGAATTGTGCCTCAAGCCCTCTGAAGACGGGTTACGAAATGCTATAATAATCATAATCGGACTCTCCGATTTTACCTGTATATAAAGATAAAGTGCCTTAACTTTAAAAGTTTGCTCATAAAGACTAATATGGAACACTTTAATTGAGGAATAAGTAATAACCCTCACACCAGAATACACAGCGGAAAAAAGGAATCTGTGCGTATTATTGTTGTTTTTTTCATATAGTGACAATAGGTCATTCTTTTGTCATATCATTCTACGAGATAGCTGGGCAAGGTGTGGAATATGAGAAAAATCAAAGTCTTGGTCGTCGCTGCAGTTGTCCGGCACTAATGATGGTTAAGTCTTTGGCCTCATCTTAATTCTTACAAGGTTCACACTTGACGCAGCAGCAAGCTTTATCTGGTACCAAACTCACATGAATTTGTAAATCCCAATTTCGAAAAGGACAACTTTTTAACCTTTTTTTGGTTTTTGGGAGAGAAAACACGTCATTTTCTTTCATATATACTTCTCCGAATCATTCTTAAAAAGTTATCCAAATGAATTGTAAAAGTTAAAAATTAAGGGTCAGTTTGACCATAATCTTTTTTGTTTAATTTCGAAATCAGAAATATAAAGGCACGTTTGGCCATTTTTTTCTTCTTTACTCTATTTCCAAAATTTTCACTTATTTTCGAATTTCGTGTTTGATCATAAAATTTTCAAGTTTCACTTGAGTTGAATTACGATTTTTTTTTTTGAAATTTGAAAAATTCCAAAAGCTAGGATGTTGAGGTGGATGTGCAGGCACACTAGAATGGATACGATTAAGAATGAAGTTATTCGGGAGAAGGTGGGTGTGGCTCTTATGAATGACAGGATGCGGGAAGCGACGATCAGATGGTTGAGGCACGTGCGAAGGACAAGCCCATATGCCCCGGTAAGGAGGTGTGAACAGTTGGCTCTGGCGGATACGCGAAGAGGTAGAGGGCGGCCTAAGAAGTATTGGGGGGGAGGTGATAAGGCAGGACATGACGTGGCTTTCAGATTTTCGAGGACATGACCCTTCATATGAAAATACGGAGGTCGAGCATTAGGGTTATAGGTTAGGAGGTAGTTGAGCAATTTCTATTTTGTACCGGGTGTGAGGCTAGTCTGATAGAGTTTCGTCTTTGATTGCTAGTGGTTAATGTTGTGTTCACACTGTTCTTCTGTTTTCCATAGTATAGGGCCTTATTTACTTGTTATTGTTACTGCTTTCCATCTATTTTTGGGTTCTTATGTCTCTGTTATTATTTCTATATTTTTTGTTGATGGTACTGATGTATTTATTTCTTTTCGTCTTCTTTAGCCGAGGGTCTTTCGGAAAAAGCTTCTTTACTCTCTCAGGGTAGGGGTAAGGTCTGCGTACTCACTACTCTCCCTAGACCCCATTTGTGGGATTTCATTGGGTTGTTGTTGAAAAACTCCAAAAGGTTATTCAAAAAATTTCACTTCAAATCACTCGCAAAAATTCGATAAAAAACTCCAAATTGTAATTTGTATTCATGTGCAAACACAACTCTAATTTTCACATATTATTTTCACTTGAATCCCCCCCCCCCCCCCCCCCCCCCCCCCCCCCCCCCACCCCCCATTTTTTNTCTTATGTCCAAACACCCACTAAAAACCCATTTTTCAAAATTTTACTCTTTAAGTCACGGAGGACATGATCCAGGATTGAAGGGTGTGGAGGTCGAAGATTAGGGTAGTTGGCTAGTAGGTAGTCGAGAGTTCCTCTTTCTTTTTAAGTAGTATTAGTAGCTTCCTTGTTATTTTTCGTTCTCTCTGTATATCGTATGTTCCAGTTTGTTATTGTTTAATGTTATTTTCTGTTGCTAGTTTCGTTGTTATTGTTGTTACTATAATTATCTTTCTCCCTTGTCCTTATAGTCCTTCGTCCCTCTATTCTTTTTTTCTTTTTCCTCTTTCTTCTTCGTCTTCTTCCTTTCTCTTTTTTCATCTTTTTTTGGGCCGAGGGTCTATTGGAAATAGCCTTTCTACCTCGCCAGGTAGGGGTAAAGTCAGCGTACACACTACCCTCCTCAAACTTCACTTATGGGATTATACTGGGTATGTTGTTGGTGAAGTCACTCATAAAAATTCACAAACAACTCCAAATTATATTCATGCTTAAATACATCTTTTTTCAGATACCATTTTCATTTGATTTGTTTTTACTTTCTCGAAATTTTACAATTCTTACGCTCAAACGCCCACTAAATTATATTATTTTCGTTTTAAATTAGACGAGGTACTTTCCTTTTTAGTATGTTCTAAATAAATAATATATTTTTAAATTTGAAATTAATTTAACTTTAAACTCTTTATTTTACTCATTTTATTTTTAATAAGAAGTTTTCGTAATATAAATATCATAGCCCCACCAAATTTTTCATAGCTTTTAAGCTTTTACTCTTGGGATGTGTATCATGTCACGAGTCATTAAAAACGTCAACCAATTAATTATGGTAAGTAGTAGTACCGTATATCAAGTTCACCAAAACGTCAACCAATTATATTCATGGTAAGTAGTAGTACCGTACTTTCACATCAGATGTTCCATTTTTATCTCAAACTAACAAATTTCTCCATTGCAGTACGCTGATTTTCTCTCTCTCTTGATGTCTTCATCTCTTTGTCGTGCAGTACTACACCAAATTTAACCACTACTATAAAAAAAAACACATCACCAGTCTTCCTTCAATGATTTCACTAAACCCCAATGGCACGTTATCAACCCCTTTTCTTCCTCACTCTCTTTCTTCTTCTCATCATCTCCGCCGCTGCCCACGGTGGAGCTCATGATGGAGATGCTGACGTAGATTCCGACTCAGCTACACCCTCCGATAAACCCCATCTGAGATCTCGGCCGTTGGTTCTTGTAAAAATATGGTGTTTGATTATAGTCTTTGTTGGGACTTTTCTTGGAGGTATATCACCTTATTTTTTGAAATGGAATGAAGGGTTTTTGGTTCTTGGAACACAGTTTGCTGGTGGTGTTTTTTTAGGGACAGCACTTATGCATTTCTTGAGTGATTCAAATGAGACATTTGGAGATTTGACGAATAAAGAATACCCTTTTGCTTTTATGTTGGCATGTGCTGGTTATTTGCTCACTATGTTGGCTGATTGTGTTATCTGTTTTGTTTATGCCAAGCAGAATAACAGCAACGATGTTCAGCTCCAAGGTTCGTGCACCTTTTATTATTTTTATCTAACTTTTTGTGCGACAAAATTTGACTTTATACTTTTTCTGCAGCTTTTCTTATATCTATATTTTTGTTTCGGAAAACAAGAGTTAATTGATCTAATTTAGCTTCGAGGATTGGTTAAATTAAGAAAAATTCGTCACACAAACTGCGATGCTGAAAATACTAGTGGCATTTTAATTCTTTTCCCCAGAAGAAATGAGAAATTTAAAAAGCTAAAAAACAATAAATTTTCTCTTGTTTTACATAATTTTAAGCAAAGCTGGTTAATTGGAGCTTTGTTAAAATTCGAAGACGTTTTGTTTCTAAAGCATCCTGCACCTAACTTTGAGGTTGAATGTAGAACTTTTGCTTGCTTCCAAGTTACTTATAATCTGGCGTAGCAGGAGAGCTTCATCGTTCATGATATGACGGCAAGAATTGTAGATTAATTGTTTTTCATCGTTTTTTATTGCTAATTAATCATCATCAGGGGCGGAAAACGGACGGGGTGGGTCATATATGGGGGATCGAGAATGGGTAATGCAAAGATGGATAAATTACCCGACCGGATCCATATTTAATACGGATAAAAAATGGGTTAACAGACGAATATTCATGGATTCTTGAATATGATCACTTTTGAGAGAATTTATAGTCTCCCACCAATTTGAATGTAAAAGTTAAACTCTTTAGTTCTTATTCATATTTGATCCGTTTTTTAAAAAGTTCAATATCTAACTCATTATTTAATGGATAATATGGGTGGATAACTATTTTCTTTTATCCATTTTGCTACCCTAATCATCATGGTCAATTTTGTTTTGAACAGATTCGGGTTGTTTTTCAGAAAAAAAATAGTCCACGCCTGTTATAAGACTAATGCAGAGCCTTGACCCCTGTTTAGTTATAATTACAGCATCCGAATTTTCCATTCTTAAGGTATTTAAATAGGAATTCTTGAATGATAAATCATGGCTTGTTACTAGAAAAGTAGGAATCTCACAAACCATTGTGCACATAAATCCCTTTTGCAATAGGATTTAACTTATATCATCTAGAAGTATATTCACACTTATTTTTCCATTTACAAATTTCACTTAATAATTTACCTTTTAAGAGACTTGATAGTGTAAAAAGCTTTTACACTGTTAGTATACATTAGTTAAACTCTATGCAATAAAGCAATCTCTGCTGATGCTTCAAATCCCATGTTTTGTTCCAGGTGATACTGAGAATGGAAAAGGCAATGGGATTGTCACACCAGGACAGTCACAGGTTAGAGAAAAATCTTTATTTATTTTCCTCTAAGAAAGCTTTTTGTGTGCTTAGTACTTTGGACACTATTCATTTCTTGTTTGAGTGGCTAAGTTAATATGTGTCAATTGCTATACATCACAGGTCTGTGATGGCAGAGAAGATTACTTTTCAAAAGCACCTCTTGCAACTGCTTCTTCGCTTGGCGATAGCATCCTATTGATCGTGGCTCTGTGTTTCCATTCTGTCTTTGAGGGAATAGCCATTGGCGTCGCAGATTCAAAAGCCGATGCTTGGAGAGCTCTTTGGACTGTCTGTCTACACAAGATCTTTGCTGCTATTGCAATGGGAATAGCTCTACTTAGGATGATCCCTAATCGTCCGCTGTTATCTTGTGCAGCATATGCTTTTGCCTTTGCCATTTCCAGTCCAATTGGTGTTGCCATTGGAATCATAATTGATGCCACAACTCAAGGAGTTGTTGCAGACTGGATCTTTGCAATATCAATGGGCTTGGCTTGTGGGGTTTTTGTTTATGTATCCATTAATCATTTGCTTTCGAGGGGATACAAGCCTCAGAAAATGGTCTTAGTTGACAAGCCTCATTTCAAGTTTTTGGCTGTCTTGTTAGGTGTTGGAGTGATTGCTGTGGTGATGATATGGGACACTTGAGTTTGTGCTTGATTTGAATAGTTACCTCTTTATTTTGAAAATTTATCACATTGTTGTTTCAAAAGGTAGGTATACATGACATTGAGAGTGAAATGTACAGTACTAAAAGTTGTGATTTTTCTTTATCCCCTGTTATTTAAATCGAATTGATTTCAAGAAACCAAATATATTTGTGGATTATTATCAAGTTTCATACTGGGTGATTATCATAAATTTTTTCACTTTGGCCTATAAGATGAGTTCAAATTTTTGTAATGTTTTGCCAAATAGACTTTTTATACTGTTAATTGGGTATAAATAGTAATGTGTCATGGTTTCGTTGGGTAAAATTGGAGCATAAGAGTGGTCTTTGGTGTAATATAATATTAAGTAGCAAATATTAAAGAAACGGAAATGGGCCAAAAATGGTAGAAATTGCACGTGCGATTTGCAGTCATGCCCTAAATAGCAGCCACCTTTTAACCTATACCCTATTTTTAAAAATTATTGATTTGGTAGTCAGCTGACAAAAAATCCGCACAAATATGACCATTCTACCCTGACATAACATATAAAAATCACGCAGCTCCGTCTCTTTTCATTTTTGAATCACGTACGTCTCTTCTTACATTTGAATCACGCACAAAACACTTCACCGATCATCCGTCTCTTCTCAGATCTCCTCTCCCAAAGAAAAATTCAAATTGTAAGTTTTCGAATCTGACTGATGTTCATGATACCTGAGATTTTTTGCTAAAGTTTTGGTGAATTTTTTGCTAAACAATTTGTTTTTTTGGCTAACTTCAGCACTAATAATATGCTTAAGTTATGTACTGTGTTCTATAGTTTTTTGATGAGTTTTTTCAAAAACTTTGCTGAAGTTTTTCCTCCTTCAGCACTGAATGTGCTGAAGTTTTTCCTCCTTGATACAATAGATTTGTCATGAAAAACATCAGCACAAGATGCTGAAGTTTTTTAGTTCATTTTCTAATACTTCAGCACAGAATGTGCTGAAGCTTTTCCTCCTTGATATAATAGATTTGTCATGAAAAAACTCAGCACAAATGTGCTGAAGTTTTTTAGTTCATTTTCTAATACTTCAGCACAGAATGTGCTGAAGTTTTTCCTCCTTGATACAATAGATTTGTCATGAAAAACCTCAGCACAAATGTGCTGAAGTTTTTTAGTTCATTTTCTAATACTTCAGCACATAACTTAAGCATATTTCAAACTTCAGCTTTTTTTCATAATTAAATTCTTATGCTAATACTTGACACTAAACATGCTTCTCTAGGATGAGTTCAGTCTGCGTTGTACTTAATTTCAATGGGAGGTGGACTACTGACTTCAAATACTTGGATCATGATACAAAGCTTGTTCTAATTAATAAACAAGTATCATTCAATTCTTTCCTGAAAAAAATTAGTGAAGTTACAAATATTGATTCAAGCAGATATTCTGTAAAGATATGGTTTGATATCAAACTAAATACAAGCAAAGGTATGCTTGTAACTTCAGATGAAGAACTCAGTACTTGTATACATTTGATCAGTACTAATTAAGTCTACAAGAATTGTCATTTTGTCGTCGAAAAAATACAACGTTCTGCAACATTCAACCAATCTCTTGACAGTATAGCAGCTTCAGAACAATTTGGTGATTATCAACATGATCTATGGCAGCCAATAGTGGTAATAGACAACGAGTAACAACTTTCTAACATTACATCTGATTCAGAATATAGAATGCTACAACAATCACCCCCTCCTC
>MDKI01178570.1:0-20046 GCA_005239505.1 Nicotiana paniculata
TAAATTGGAAACGGGAAGGGATCATGTTTAACAGACCATTTGGTGGTGCATAGATACTCGTCAGCTCACCTATACACCACACACATGCAAATTCACATAGCTAATAAGTGGGGATTCCTATTCCCTCAAGTCAAGGTTAAACCAAGCACACTTACCTAAAATTCGCAGGCCACTCACTGCTCAATTACAGCTTTTCCTTTAGAATCTTGCTCTAACTCGCTCGAATCTAATCATAATCAGATTAATACCATCAACATAGGCTAACGAATCGAATTCCACATTAAAAACTACAAAATATGCCAAAAATTCGAAATCGACCAAAATCCGACCCCGGGCCCACATCTCAAAATCAGTAAAAAAAAAATGGCAGAATCAAAACCCTCATCCTCTTCCGAGTCTAACCATATAAAATTTATCAAAAGCAGACTATGTTTTCTCCCTCAAATCCCTACCTAAAACTCTCCAAAACTCAAGCACTAACTCCTTCAATTTCACTTTAAAATCATCAATCAAATCCCAAAAACGAAAGTGGATTCATGAAACATAACCAAAATTCATTAAAGAATAATTACCCGAATCCCTATGGTGAAAATTGCCTCCAAAATCACTCAAATCCGAGCTCCCCAACTCAAAATACAGCCGAATGAACAAACTCTTATTTTATATATTTTTCTGCCAGCTATTCTGCCTCGTTTCTTATGCCAAACTATCCCAAAATTTGCTTTTTATGCCTTCAATGGATTCTTGTGAAATTCTAGTCAATTTAGGCTTTTGAATCACCTAATTTGACCTTATAATGAAGGAGATATGTAGGTTCTAATATTTGCAAATAGTGTAGATTTTTAAATACGCCCTCAGTGGCAATTTCGTAATTAATCTAAAAAATCTGGCAACCTTAGTAAAATGACCATAAAATCCTTAAACGATATCCAAATTTGACGATTCTTTTTTCTACGGGTCGTTAATGACGATACGTGTCTAATAATTCAACCAAAACAGAAATCAAAGCTTATTTGTTCAATATGATATCATTTATGCTTGAAGAAACGACGTCGAAACATAAGAAAAACGAGCACAACACAACTCAAACCTATCCGAAACTCACTCAAGACCCTCGAGACCTCAACCAATAATTCAAATAAGTCATATATCACTACTCGAACTTAGTCGAACCTCCAGAACACTCAAGACAACACCGAAACACCAAATCAACTTCGGATTCAAGCCTAAGAACTTCTAAACTTCCAAAATTCGCTAACGACGTCGAAACCTACCAAACCACGTCCGAATGACCTCAAATTTTGTACACACATCACAAATGACACTACGAACCTACTCCAACTTCCAGAATTCTATTCCGACCCCGATACCTAATTTTCCACTGTCGACCAAAATCACCAAATTTCTAATTTTCGCCAATTCAAGCCTAGAACAGAGTCTTAGTTCATAAAATGACCCCTTGGGTCATCACAATCTCCACCTCTAAAACAAAATTTTGTCCTCGAACGGACATAGAAGATTACCTGAATTGGTGAACAAGTGTGGATATTTACTCTGCGTGTCCAACTCGGTCTCCCAAGTAGCTGCCCCGGACTGGCCTCTCCACTGCACTCAAACTGAAGGATAACTCTTAGACCTCAACTGACGAACCTGCCAGTCTAAAATGGCTACCAGATCCTCCTCATAAGTCAAGTCTTAGTCCAATTGGACAGGGCTGAAATCTAACACGTGGGACGGGTCACCATGATATTTCCGGAGCATAGAGACATAGAATACCGGATGAACGGAGGATAACCCTGGAGGCAACGCAAGTCCATAAGCTACCTCCCCCACCCTATCACGAATCTCAAACGGCCCGATATAACTAGGGCTCAACTTGACCTTCTTCCCAAACCTCATAACACCCTTCATGAGTGATACCCGAAGCAATACTCTCTCTCCAACCATGAATGCCACATCACGAACCTTACGATCGGCATAACTCTTTTGCCTAGACTGAGCTGCACGAAGTCTCTCCTGAATGATCTTGACCTTATCTAAGGCCTCCTGAACTAAATCCGTAACCAATAACTAAGCCTCTCCCGGCTCAAACCATCCAACTGGCGATCTACACCGCCTACCATATAATGCCTCGTAAGGAGCCATCTGAATACTTGACTGATAACTATTGTTATAAGAAAACTCCGCTAATGGCAAGAACTGATCCCAAGGACCTCCAAAGTCGATAACACAAGCGCGAAGCATATCCTCTAAAATCTAAAAAGTACGCTCGAACTGCCTGTCCGTCTGAGGATGAAATGTTGTACTCAACTCAACCCGTGTACCCAACTCACGCTGAACTGCCCTCCAAAAGTGCGAAGTAAACTGCATACCCCGATCAGAAATGATAGACACGGGCACACCGCAAAGGCGAAAAATCTCTCGAATATATATCTCTGCTAACCGCCTCAAAGTATAAGTACTTTCCACTAGAATGAAATGTGTTGATTTAGTCAGCCTATCCACAATAACCCAAACTGCGTCGAGTCCAATACGAGATGCATCACAATACACCGTGAAAGAACCTGAACCTGATGGTAACACCAACACCGGTGCTGAAGTCAAGGCTGTCTTGAGCTTCTAAAATGTCGTCTCACACTCGTCTGACCATTTGAATGGGGCACCTTTCTGAGTCAATTAGTCATAAGGGCTGATATAGATTAAAACCCCTCCACAAAACGATGGTAGTAACCCACCAAACCCAAGAAAATCCTAATTTCCGTGGCTGTAGTGGGTCTAGGCCAGCTCTTGACTGCCTTTATTTTCTTAATAGTTGTTCATAGCCAATTACAGAATTATCAAATAGCTTCACGTTAAAAATAATCTCCTTTCAAACCTTCACAATACTGATAACGAGATACGATGCTTGAAGACCTCGTAATTATATACCTGAATTAACATGTCTCATTTAACGCCACATGAGTGGGCACGTACCTTGTAGGTTAAAGCTCAATAATTATAACACGAATTTGAAAAATTATTCACAGATAATTTTTATACAAAATTTTTTTAATAAACCTAACAGACATGACTCCCTATTAGTACTATAGTAAAAATTTTAATTTCACAAGGGAGAATTTAAACACAAAAAATTTTCATCATAAGGATCTCGTCCTTACATAACTTCCACCGCGGCTCGTAGCCCGATTTAAACATATCAAATCATATTAAAATACGAGGTTCTCGCCCTTAATTCTGAATCACAATTAATATGCATATTGTGCCAATCCAAACATTCCATTTTCTTCTTTTAAATATTTTCCGTTAAACAAAATTACAACACGTAATGATAGGCATAGCTATCTCCATAGAATTTCTCAACAAGTATTCACATAAGTAGATTTTTAGAGTTACGAAGCTCACCCGAGAGTGGAGCATATTACAAGAATTTTATTAGATACGCATAACTGAACTACGTTCAGGAAATCATTATTAGATACGCATAACTGAATTATGTTTAGGAAATCATTATTAGATACGCATAACTAAATTACGTTCAGTAAATCATCACTCTATAATAATTAGAGATTTTTCCTGTAATGACACCATTTAATGTAACGACCTCAGCCATACCATAGAAAATATATCAACAGGATGGGTCTCCACCTCTAGGAATCTAACCTCCACTTTCGACATTCCGACCTATTTTTCTTTAGTTGGTCATGTAGTTGAGTAGTAACTGCAATGGGGCACGTAGCCTGAGTGCACTGATGAAATATGACTCTCCCAAGTCTAGGACAGTTTCTACCACTAGCCACAATAAAGTATCAACTTGCCCTGAGCCGCACAAAACTTTTACAATCATAATTGAGTCTTTTAATGAGTCTGTGGACTTGCTCTCTGGCTATATGAATCGAAGTAGGAGTATGACAGGCTAACTTATCAAACCTGATGGCATGTTCTGACATAGTCATGGTGACCTGACACAATCGTTCAAACCCTAAGCGCCATGCAAAAATGGAAGGTTCAAGAGACAAACTCTTTCAAAAGCATTATGGGAACTGAGTCAAATAGTTGATGTTGCACTGGCTGGTCGTCCTCTTCGTAGGCTTGCCTCAACCACCGACGACAAATTTCTTCTTTACCATGTTGACTCAACACCGCTGAGCTACCCCACTTGTTCATGTACCCTTCATTATTCCTTGGGGTAACTCTTATCCTTATTGATGCACAATGACCCCAAAGGTAGAGCTCTATACAGATAATTCTTTGGCACGAACCATATAGTCTAGAAGCTCGTCAACCACTGTACTCCCTCTGGAGCACCCCAAAATCTGCAACCATGACTTCCACGCTGAGTAGACCTTCTGTAGATTTAAATTTGGCTATATAGCTCCTTTGGTACTGAGGTATAGGGTTATTAAGGAGGCGTACATATCGCAAGTCCCAGCTTTATCTCTTGCAAAATATCAGGCCTTATACATTCCAAGCCAAAACCGATATAATGCATGACCCCGCAATCTATTCCTTGACGGTGGACTTCCCCACTTGACACAAATTCACATGTCACAATGTTTGATAATACACGATGTTAAACTCCACAACTCATATAAATCAACCAGATGCCAAGGTCCGTTGCACCCCTACATGATTCACTGGGTGATCTCTCATTACGTCTGCATCTTCAGTCAGAGCCATAACTGGTATAGTAATTACATAATCTTCCCACCACCTCTTGGTGGAATCCGTCATATGAAACACAACGAAATCAACCCCATTGCTTTCAACTATTCCCTTGTTATGCAATATTGGAGTAGCTATGAATCCTTATGGAACCTAGACCAGTCCAACATGTACCGACTGAGCTAGAACCTACGCATCTAGATCCATTTGAGACTGTACAATAGGTGTTGATGTTCGAGCTCTAGACTGAGCTCTGCTTCTTTCTTTTCCCCTAATTGTAGTTGTCATTGGGGCTCCATTTCTTGTCCAGTTGTAGATGCATTGCATGTTGTCGAGATTTGTGAGAGGACAAGAATAGACGAGTTCAATCATTACTAATAGAATAAATTCGTACGATAGAGTAGAATAGACGTGAAATTGTTCCTAACTTCATAGCCTCTTAGAGATAAGTACAGACGTCTTTGTACCGGTCCTTCAGACTCTACCAAGTTTGTTCGTGAATAGTGAGACCTAAGCAACCTAGTGCTCTGATACCAACTTGTCACGACCCAAATTCCCAACCTTAGGGATCGTGATGGGCTAACACCACACTTGCTAGGCAAGCCAATGTTAGAATTCGATTAACTACTTTGCATTTATTATCCATTTAGACATAATAAAATAATCTAAAGTAAACTGAATCTATTGGTTTTCAATGAATAATTCCAAAGATAAAATAATAACAATTAAATAAACGAACCACGAATTAATTATATAATAACGCTAAGACTACCCCAGGGTCTTGTATCACAATTCACGAACTACTATAGAATACTACAAATAATGGGCTGAAAGAAATAATATAAATGTTTTGAAAAATATAAAAAACAGTCTCTACGAACTAAGAGAAGACTCTCGGGATCTGCGAACACCGGCAGATATACCTCGTGTCTCCGAAAAATAAATAGCTGCTCTAAATATCCCTACTGCTGGCCGGTACCTAGATCTGCATAAAAGAGTGCAGAGTGTAGTATCAGTACAACCGACCCCATGTACTGAGTAAGTGTCGAGCCTAACCTCGACGAAATAGTGACGAGGCTAAGGCGGGACAATTATAACTTAAGTTGTGACAATATATTTATCTCTCTCTCTCTCTCTCTCTCTCTCTCTCTATATATATATATATATATATATATATATATATATATAATAAAGCAATAAAACAATTATACACAAGCAAGAAAATATAATCTGAAACAATAAATAAAGTAACTCAGTCGCATATTCCAGGCCTCAGCTATTACCAATGTCTCACACAAATTTCCAACGCTTCCAAAGTTTTGACTTTTAAAATAGAAGTAAATACGAAACACGAAAAATAGTAGAGTAAAACATTAAGTTTTCAAATCTGTAATTCCAAATCCTTGGTTTTCAAAAACCAACAAAACATTTTTGAAATCCAGTAAAACATAAGTGTCCACCCTTATCAATTACTTGTTGCGGCATGCAACCCGATCCCACATGTCCACCCTTATCACTATCATTTATCCACCCTTATCATAATCAATTATCCACCCTTATCACTATCAATTTCTCCACCCTTATCACGATCATTTATTTATCAAAAACTTTCACAATTTAGGCCAAGACTTTCACAACACTTTTATTTCAACAATTGCAAACAGAAAACATTATAGCTCGTAAGCTTTAACAAATATCATTTCACAATAAAATCAACCAGAATATATGTAAACATCGTAATGCTGTCAACCAGCTCAGTCTTTATGTACCATGATAGAATTAAGAGAACAGCCAACACCTTTAACACACTTGCAACAGCCATTGGCAATAATCAAATGAAACCAATGGGAATATATATATATATATATATATATATATATATATATATATATATATATATATATATATATATATATATATATATATATATATATATATATATATATATATATATATATATATATATTCGTATCTCGTAAAGAAATGCCCAACCTCTCAACATTTCTGTACCATAAGGAAACCATGGAAACAACCAATACTTTTCCAAAATAATTGTAACAAGACTTAACAACAAACTAACAAACCAAGTAGTCATAGAAACCATGACGAACATTAAACAATCAAGACATGAATCAATTAAATTGGAAAAGGGAAGGGATCATATTTAACAGACCATTTGATTGTGCATAGATACTCGTCACTTCACCTATACAACACACACATGCAAATTCACATCGCAAATAAGTGGGGATTCCTATTCCCTCAAGTCAAGGTTAAACCAAGCACACTTACCTCAAATTCGCAGGCCACTCACTGCTCAATTACAGCTTTTCCTTTAGAGTCTTGCTCTAACCCGCTCGAATCTAATCATAATCATATTAATACCATCAACATAATCTAACGAACTGAATTCCACATTAAAAACTACAAAATATGCCAAAAATTCGAAATCGGCCAAAATCTGACCCCCGAGACCACATCTCAAAATCAGTCAAAAATGGCAGAATCAAAACCCCCATCCTCTCCCGAGTCTAACCATATAAAATTTATCAAAATCGGACTCCGTTTGCTTCCTCAAATCCCTACCTAAAATTCTCCAAAACTCAAGCCCTAACTCCCTCAATTTCACTTTAAAATCATCAATCAAATCCCAAAAATGAAGATGGATTCATAAACCATAACCAAAAATGAGTAAAGAACAATTACCCGAATCCCTATGGTGAAAATCGCCTCCAAAATCGCTCAAATTCGAGCTCCCCAACTCAAAATATGACCGAATGAACAAACTCTTGTTTAATATATTTTTCTGCCAGTTATTGCCTCGTCTCTCATTCCAAACAATCCCAAAACTCACTTTTTATGCCTCCGACAGATTCCTTGTGAAATTCTAGTCAAGTTAGGCTTTTGAATCAACCAATTTGACCTTATAATGAAGGAGATATGTAGGTTTTAATATTTGTAAATACTGTAGATTTTTAAATACGCCGTCAGTGACAATTTCGTAATTAATCTGAAAAATCTGGCAACCTTAGTAAAATGACCATAAAATCCTCATACGATGTCCAAATTTGATGATTCTTTTTGCTACAGGTCGGTAATGATGATACAGGTCTAATACTTCACCCAAAACAGAAACCAAAGCTTATTTGTTCAATATAGTATCATTTATGCTTGAAGAAACGATGTCGAAACATAAGAAAAACGAGCACAACACAACTCAAACCTATCCGAAACTCACTCGAAGCCCTCGAGACCTCAAAAAATAATTCAAATTATCACTACTCGAACTTAGTTGAACCTCCAAAACACTCAATACAACACCAAAACACCAAATCAACCTCGGATTCAAGCCTAAGAACTTCTAAACTTCCAAAATTCGCTAACGACGTCGAAGCCTACCAAACCACGTCCGAATGACCTCAAATTTTGCACACACATCACAAATGACACTACAAACCTACTCCAACTTCCGGAATTACATTCCGACCCCGATACCTAATTTTCCACTGTCGACCAAAATCGCCAAATTTCTATCTTTCGCCAATTCAAGCCTAAAACGGAGTCTTAGTTCATAAAATGACCCCTTGGGTCGTCACAACAACCCTCCGCGAATGCGATAGCCTTCTCGCGAACGCGAAGAAGGAATTCTCTGCTACAGAATACTAGCAAATCTGCCAATTTCTAAAGCCAAGAGTTGATCCGTTAACCACCCGAAACTCACCGAGGCCCTTAAGAACTCAACTAAACATATTAACACATCCCATAACATCATTACAACTTAATCGAACCTTCAAATCGCTCAAATTAACATCAAAATACCAAATTAACCCCGGATTCAAGCCTAAGGATTTCTAAACTTCCGAAATTCGCCAACGATGCCGAAACCAACCAAACCACGTCCGAATGGCCTGAAATATTTTCCACACACGTCACAGATGACACTACGGACCTATTCCAACTTTCAAAATTCCATTCCGATCCCGATATCTAATTTTCCATTGCCGACCCGAAATTGCCAAATATCCAATTTCGCCAATTCAAGCCTAATTC
Organism: Nicotiana paniculata; assembly: GCA_005239505.1. Classification (NCBI taxonomy): domain Eukaryota; kingdom Viridiplantae; phylum Streptophyta; class Magnoliopsida; order Solanales; family Solanaceae; genus Nicotiana; species Nicotiana paniculata. Next base: position 8,713 of record MDKI01178570.1, read on the forward strand.
TACCACGGACCTCCGAATTACATTCTGAACACACTCATAAGTTCCAAATCACCTAACGAAGCTATCCGAGCCATAAAAACCTTAATAAGAGATTGTTTACCCATAAGTCAACTTCCGATTGACTTTTCCAACTAACTAGCCAACTTCAGAGAGTCTAAGTGTCTCATTCATCTCCAAAAATCACTCTGAACTCGAGCCAACCAACCCGACGCAACATAATAGAGTTGAACAACATATAATGAAGCAAAAATGGGGGAAACGGGGCTAAAACTCTCGGAACGACCAGTTGGGTCGTTACATCCTCCCCACTTAAACACATGTTTGTCCTCCAACGTGCCAAGAGTTGTTCCAAAATCCATCAACTCGATGAATAACCTTATCACGCACATACTCTGGGTAATCCCACGTCACCGCGTCCCGCATCTGATGACACAATGCATCTGAAAACTTCTCATCCAACCTAGACCATAAGCCTTAGAATCCAATTTCCACATCCAAACTTTTCTATAAAATCAGAATCACGCATCCACACACTATATAAGTTTGAACAAGCTGAATCAAGCCATAGTCATACCCCAAGTTGAAATCACATAAAATACCACATAACTCAAATGCTCTTAGCTATAATTTCTAATCACAACAGCTGCTCAAGCAACCCAAATGCCGGTAATTACCCTACTATCAAACAGAGACCCGTTCTAACACCTTCATATACTGACAACGATGAAAGAAACACACAGAAACCCATAATCATTCGTCAGATCAACAAGTGATGGAACTCCCTCTCTTCGACGGGAAATATAGCAAAATTTCTAAGCCGATCAGCATCAATATCCTCTCAATATACCGCAACCAGATCCAGAAGTACCCATCCTAGGTCCGACGACCCCATCTCATCTACCACAACCACTCTAGTGACATGATGTATCAATACAGCTTAAAGCCACAACTCGTGCAACCCGTGCACTAATAGACAACATTCCAAATATACCCAAACATGAAAAATGACATCAAACAAGAGAACTGTCCCGCAAGATCAATGGGTATCACCACAACGCAATGCTAAGAACTCCTCACACACCGTAGAACCAAAACACACGAATTCAATACACAAGGATCATATCTCAACATAACTTCGTCGCAATGCGTGACCCTATCCAAGCGTTGGTTCATATTATATACCTTGCTATGCCTTGCTCCAAAATCAACAACCACGCGAAACCCGACATCAAGTACTCAAAGTGCATTACCATAACCACGGAGAATCGGACGATACCATGCCACACGGACCCGGAAGAACATAACCAATACGTCTTAATCCTGCAATACCCAATTACTTACCTTACTCAAATCCTGCTATAAGACCACAATAAAAACACACCATGTGTGTCTAAAACCAACGAATCGCAGCTCCCCGTAGCAGGGAAGAGTAAGTCATAAATCATCCTAGAACACAAATAATCCTAATAACCACTAAATGGCATACCCCTCACAATAGTACTACAGATCCAATCAATCCGACTCGGTGCAAAACACCTATCCCCACTGGGCCTACTAAGGAACCCCAAATCAATCTGGTCATGCACAATAGACAAATGACCCTCCGAAGGTCCATAATGACTGAATCACAACACACACTATCTGACTAACCTTGGTTACGTCTCCACAACCCTCAACTATGAAATCATCTACTCATTCGAGTTCCCAGACTCCAAACCCTCAGAGCACACAAATCACCATATCCGATCTCAACTCCGTCGCCTGAATGTCTAATACTTCCCCAATACACGATCACACCACGAGGGATACCCCTAAAATCCGTACGTGTTACAAGGAGAGTACTGCCACACCAATGAAATATCCATAAATCAAAACACAGTGCCTCTTCTGAAACTTATACCTTCATCGAGCCATATCTAAAAGTAACATCATCTATATGATCATCTGAGATCGTCCATGCTACCTAAGAATTCAGAACCTTCCTTTCAAATCGCATCGTGACCTTGCACCTGCAATCTTAATACTACACCACATATCGCACCCATTATGCCACCATATGAATGATACGACAAACCTCACATCCACTCTGAGTCGCAAGCAAAAACATACTCAATTAGTTAAGACTTTCTATTTGATTTTTATTCTGGAGAAAATTAAAATATGCCACATGCCCCACACACCAGTAGGAAATATACATCTCAACTATGGTAGAGACCATCAAGAACCCTCTGAAACCCATATACCGAAGTAACCCGCCAGGACTAGATCTCTCTAACTCAACTATGTTACGTTGGTCGTCAAAACCCAAGAGCATTGCCACAAATCACACGTAGAACCTTACCACATCATAAGCACCCCAAGAATCGATCTTACTCATTACCATGCTGATCCGATCTACTACCAAACTGTCTCATTTCTCCGAGTTCCTTCTGAATTACCTTCTGATTGATTCTTCTCCTTGCCATAGTACCAAAATCCTCAACCAGAAATCACCACGCGAGACCCTAGCACAGAACCACATCGCCCTAAGGCTCATAAACCGTTGAATATCTCTTAAACACCCCAAATTATCACATCTCAATTACTTACTCTAAAGACTTCCATGAATTTAAGATATTCTTCCCTTTCATGATACCGGAATGTAGAATCCACAATGATATATAAACCCTAAATCCATCATAACCATTCTCTAGAGTCACCCACTCTACGCAATTCTCAATTAAACTGATCAAACAGGCCGAACGACCTGGGCCCCATTTGCACACCAACACACTAGGAAGTAATCCACACTTCTAAGCGACCAAGAAAATTCCTACTCCGCACACACTAAACCTTTTACAAGTACAACTCAATCTTTCAATAAAACCCATTTACCCATAGAGTATATTACAACTTGTATCCAAAAATTTCAATTACTCGAGTCATTCTCAAACTCCACCCATGCAGGTCATAACTGATTCACCAGTATACCTCGAACTGAAACCAATACAACACAAAATCGTGCAACCAACTTAGCATTAGCGGACTCCCCCACTTGGATCAAATCCATAGATCAAGACAGACAATAACTCACAATGCCCATATGCTATCACCGCCACAATACTGCAGTGAGATTCAACGAAATCCTTCATAAGCTCATATAACACAAACCATCTAATATCTCAAATCATCTGCAAGTCTCGCCTTCACCATTGTAATAGTCATAGCAGCTTTCACAAGCGATCTAAACTCAAATCGCGACATATATCATTTACTAGTAAAAGAGAACTTGCTACAAAACAACATAAGGATCACACAACCTCAGGACATCCCGGCGAATATAACCCCGTATTCTTAGCCTCAAACTAATATCTCTCTATACCCTTCGTAAAATCATAGTTATTACGCAATCACTTTACCCTCCTACATTTAAACACAACCAATGCCTACTCTCGAGTCTCGAGGCATCACAATACGCGGTATAAGAACCGGAAGCTGATGGCAGAACTAACACTGAGATGTGATCAAAGCAATCTTGAGCTTCTAAAATCTCTCTCCAACTCGTCTGGCCACCTGGATACCCTCACTGAACACCACGTGCCCCAAGAATGCTACTGGACTGAGCCAAAATTCACACTTGGAGAACTTTGCATAAAGCTTCTCCTCCCTTAATCTCTATAATACCATCCTCAAATGTTGAGTATGCTCCTCCTGGCTACGTGAGTACGCCATGATGCCATCAATGAATACAATAATGAAGGAGTACAATCACGGGTGGAATACACTGTTAATCAAATACATGAACATTGTTGGGGCATTGGACGCCCAAAAGACATCACCAGGAACTCATAACACAACAGGAAGATCCACTTCACTGCACAACTAAACTGCATGAGAGGTCCGTCAATACACTCACAACTCGAGGCCATATGCTAACTCAAGACATAAGTCAAACACTCTATAGTTCTTGCTACATCTCCAGCCAATTTTTTTTGTCGTAATCAAACAATCTGAACACATCTCACCATAAAATCACACTCACCACATAGTCATCCAGTCACAAAATTCCACTAATAAGGACATAACGGATATATAAGTCCCAAATGCACGTGCTCACACAATCAAAATCTCAGCACTCAAGCGACAGACAAAATCCGACCTCAAGTCCTCTAGACTGGCCCATTATCAACATGCTAAAATCACACCTCACCCATGGAAATCACAAGTAGTCAATGCACAGTTGATACCGAGCACTCACGTGCGCATTTGAATACATGAAAGAAATTCAAAGAGTTACGCTTTTGGCTGAATGAATGGATTCGCACCATAAGAATTCAAGAATGTGAAATTTTTTTCCTAAGGGTTCCGCAGCCTCTCGAAGATAAGTATAGACGTCTCCGTACCGATCCGCAAGACTCTACTAAACCTGCTCATCACTCGTGAGACCTATGTAACCTAGGCTCTGATACCAACTTGTCACGACCCAAACTAGCCAATCGTGATGGCGCCTATCACAATACTAGGCTAGCCGATTAATTATTCAAAACATACAATCGTTCATTTCGATAATTCATTTTTACTAACCTATTTCATCCTAGATCTTCCATTAAACAATTTCAAACAAGTAAAAGTAAACAAATATAAACTAACGGCCCGACCTCGGGTGTTACTTGTCATGAGCATCTATGATACAAGTCTGATATAGTCTACTCAAAAGACAAGATAAGTCTAATAAAATAATCTACTGAAAGAATAGGAGGGAGAAGAGCAGGGCTGCAGTCGCCATGCAGCTAATTTGCTAAACTCCGACAATAGCTGATGATATATAAACTCGCACTCAAGCATCCTATGACACCTGAATCTGCACACAATGTGCAGGGAGTAACGTGAGTACACCAACTCAGTAAGAAACAATCATAAATAAAGGTCGAGTGTAGTGGCGAGCAATAAAATCACATAAAGCTCACCATACAAAGTCTCCGTGAAAACAACAATTGCCAAATCCGTAAATCAAGTCAAAATATCTCGTAAAACTTCAGTTTCAATAGAAATCGTATGAAAACATTTTTCAGCAGTTTCAATAAAAGCTCAATATAAAAATAGAGTGAAAATAGTGACTTCATAAACAAGCCCCTCGGGAAAAATATCACTCATAAATAGCCCCTCGGGCAAGCCTCACAGACACTCATGACTGAACATTTATCACTCAGCACTCACACTTATGTAGGTACATGCGCTCACTGGGAGGTGTACAGACTTCGGAGGGGCTCCTACAGCCCAAGCGCTATATCATTGCGGCGTGAAGCCCGATCCATATATCATTGCAGCGTGAAGCCCAATCCATATATCTATATCCTCACAATCAGGACCTCGGCCTCTCTCAATCGTCACCCTCGCAAACCACTCAGGCATTTCAGTGATAAATCAGGGAACTCATCCCAAAACAACTTTCATATATTTAAAATAGAGTAAGGAAACTGAATCAAACAGTAAACAGGAAAAATCATGACTGGGGATATGCTTTCAAATTAAAAAAATGTGAGGATAGTATAAAATACCTCTGAGGGTTCAAATAGTACAAGCACAAGGCCCGAAACACGGCGTTCAGTCCAAGTTTAAGGAATCATTTCTAAAACATATAGCAATTATACAACTTTAACCAAAATATGCAACTCTATAGTTGCCACGGGACGGACCAAGTCCCAATCCCTAACGGTGCACGCCCACACGCCCATCACCTAGAATGTACTTCACCTCAATTTAGTGAAATAGTACGAAAATCCGGGGTTTCATACCCTCAGGTCTAGATATACAATCGTTACTTACCTCAAATTGGACAAAAATCTACTCAGAAATTCCCTTGCCGCTCGACTCGGCCACAAATCCCCCCGAATCTATCCAAAATCAGTATTATATCATTAATACATGCTAAAGGAATGAAGCCCGCATCAAAACTATCAAATTACATCACAAATCCCGAAATTGGCCAAACCCAACCCCCGGGCTCATGTATCGGAATCCAACAAAAATCACAAAACCAGAAACCCCATTCCCTCACGAGTCTACCCATATCAATTTCATCAAAATCCGACATCAAATGGCCATCCAAATCCCCAGAATCCACTCTCCAATTCTCCTCCATTTTTCTCCAAATTTTCACCCCAAGTTCCCAATTTAGATGATAAAAATCAAGGTACAATCATGGAATTTAACCAAAATTAAGTGAAGAACACTTACCCCAATTTAAGAATTCAAACTCCTAGCTTCTATTTTATTCGTAATAAGACGATACCTACAGTTAGTAAGAGACTGAATGTGGCTATGGAAGAGTTGAGTCAGAGGAACTCAATTTTTCATGATGCTTATAATGAGTAAATGTAAGGTCTTCAGCAGGACATGTGGGTACTAAGACGTGTAAGCTTCTTGATATGGATCCTTGAGGCAAGAATATCTATCCACCTATATGGTGAAAAGCAATGAGAGATTCAGAAGGTAGGTACAAGCTTCAACAAGTAAAAGGACCAAGGTGAGAAGGGTACGAGGTACCCTGTTAATGAAGATTGTCGGTATTTTCAACTCACGCAGAAAAATATAAGCATTGTGAGTTACCTTCAATAGTAACAGAGGTATGTATAATTGGTCACACCCATCTCAGTTATACAATATTAGAGGCTAATAGGTTTAGTTAAAAAAAGGATGGGATTTCACGATCTGGCTGGGGTTAGAGTAAACCAAAATGGTGAATGGATTGTTTTCGTTAGTTGACATTTCCAAAGGATATTGCAAATGTGCTAATAGATCTCTTTGTGAAACACCCAAATGGTGCACTCCAAAATAGTACAGCTGGATATGAATACTACAAAGATAGGAACTAGAAGCCTTGAAGGAATAAATATTACCTTGTGTAGCTCGCATCCCTAGTAGAGTGAGAACGTTAAGCAACCCGAAGAGCCATTGGATGGAGAAAAGGGGAGCTAAAATCAAAAGAATTCTTGTTCGAGCTTTCGAATAAAGTGATAGACATAAATGTTAGCGGAAAATAAGAAAAGAGTTAATGAAGCATTATGAGTAAGATGTGATACATGGATGACAACGGTAGATAAAAAAAAGAATATATTACAAAGTCTATAGTCAAGTGAATAAAGAGGCGAGAGGTGACAGGCCGTAAGACAAAAAAAGAGTATAGTCCATATAGTCATATCCTCATTTCGAGAAACAAGTTCGTGACTCTAACATAAATTACCAAAAAGAAAAGTTTGACCCCAAAGTAATAAAAATCAGTATGAGCTGGTGAACAAGGTAAATTAAACATGAATTAGGGACTGGCTGACTTAATAATAGTTAGCATCATGAGAATTTTAGATTGCAACAACAACAACAACTACCCAGTATAATCCCACCAAGCGGGGTCTGGGGAGGGTAGGATGTACGCAGCCTTACCCCTACCCTGGAAGGGTAGAGAGACTGTTTCCGATTGACCCTCGGCTAAATAAGGTGAAGGGAGCCCTGATAGCAAGTGATAGCAAGACAAATAGTTAGAAAACTAAATCGGAGATAACAACAAATAATATGGAAGGAGTACCAATAACAAGTAATAGCAAGATAGTATATTTATACAAATAATTACAAAGTAGCACACGGGAATATGACAAAGTACTGCTAGCAAACTACGGAATTACCGAAGGTAAGTAGTAACAGAACAAGACACGCGGCTATAGCAAACTAAGGAAAAAAGGGAACCATACTAGCACTAATACTATCTAACTAGGGAAGACAAAGGGAAACGTACGACTACCTACTAACCTTCCACCCTAATCTTACACCTCCACACCCTTCTATCTAGGGTCATGTCCTCAGTTAGCTCAAGCTACGGCATGTCCCGCCTGATCACTTCCCCCAAAGACTTCTTAGGTCTACCTCTACCCCTCCTCTCACCTCCCAAGGCCAACCTCTCATATCTCCTAACTGGGGCATCTGTGCTTCTCCTCTTAATATTCCCAAACCATCTCAACCTTGCCTCACGCATCTTAGCCTCCACAGGGGCCACTCCTACCTTGTCCTGAATAACTTTATTCCTAATTCTATTCAATCTAGCATGCCCACACATCCACCTCAACATCCTCATTTCCGCTACTTTCATATGTTGGACATGTGAATTTTTGACTGGCCAACACTCTTCCTCATACAACATAGTCGGTCTAACCACTACCTTGTAGAACTTACCCTTAAGTTTCAATGGCACATTCTTATCACACAAGACACCGGAAGCGAGCCTCCACTTCATCCATCCTGCTCCGATACGGTGAGTAACATCCTTATCTATCTCCCCATTCTTCTGAATTATGGATCCCAGATATTTGAAACTCTCTTTCTTGGGAATAACTTGTGTATCGAGTCTCACATCCTTGTCCACCTCCTGGGTAACACCACTGAACTTGCACTCCAAGTATTCTGTCTTGGTCCTGCTCCCTGAACCCCTTAGACTCTAGAGTATGTCGCCAAACCTGCAGCCTCTCGTTAACACCACCTCGCATCTCATCAATCAGTACTATGTCATCCGCAAATAACAAGCACCAAGGCACCTTCCCTTGAATGTGACGCATCAAAGAATCTATCGCTAGGGAAAACAAAAACGGGCTAAGTGTTGATCCCTAATGTTACCCCATCTCACCCGAAAAGTAGTCAGAGTCTCCTCCTGCTATCCTCACCTGTGTCTTAGCCCCATCATACATGTCCTGAATAACTCTAATATATGCTACAGGCACACCTTATAGCCTCCAAACATCTCCATAGAATGGACAACAGATGAATATTCATGAGAAATTCAGAGAATGGTTATTAAGGAAGACGCTTCCTAAAGAAATCAATGTGAGCAAAGTTAAGCTTAAGGGACTGTATGTGCCGGTTACTCTAAATTTCACCCTCGCAAGTAAGGAAATTTGTTATCCTTGGCACAGAAGGATTAGCACAAGGCGAGTAAGGGTCATCGATGATGTGAAAAGATGTCAAAGATGAAGAGGTAAAACATATATACGTAATCATCGTAGCGCTAAATCTTAGTACTCCCCTTAAGGGGGGAATATGGAGTGATGTGGCATTAAGTCAGAGTTAAGTGGTTCTAGTAACTATGGAATAGTAAAGGAAGGATGCGATAAAAAATGAAAAGGGATGAGACTGCACTTATTCCAATCCTACGGATATGCTACGATTCCAGAACATTATGAAAGCACGACGTCAAGGGAAGGAAGTAAGGGTTCCTGCTCGAGATGTTATTGATAAATAAGGAGCCAGTGCAAGAGGTAAGTTAAGAAAAAAGGAAATAACCCAAGGAAGATTACCCGGAATATTGATATGAGAATGGGACAACGAATAATTAGTAGTTGATTCAGGAAGATCCTAGTTATGGCTAGACAAGAGGATACAGACAAATCAGCAGATCATGCAAGATAAACATAATAAAACCCAATATAATGAATTCAACCTTGCAATTATGACATTGTAATACTTGAGATATATTCAGATAGGAGTTGGAGAAGTTAAAAAGGTACCGTATGAGTATTATAGAAATATAAGAGAATGTCGCTGGGAAGACAGTCAAAATATCGGTTCGGAAGCAACCCTACAAGCACAAGGGCGTGGAGGTAAATAACTACGGATAATTATAGGCAAGGAAGGACATCAAAACTTCCTTTGAGTATGCGATGTAATGAGCTTGAATCTTTACAAGAGTCATAGGATACTCTCTAAGTACTACAATGAAAGACTAGCTGATTAAATAATGAAGAAGGCTTCAACCTAAGCACAGTGACCAAAAGAGGAAATGGTCGTGTAACAACAGTCTCACTACAAAATTGTATGCACTCCAAAAGAAAGTGGCACCTACCGTGGCTAATGAACAGGGAGTAAAATCAGAAGTGATATTCAGGATCATATGAGTTGTATGGTATTACACCTCGAGTTTTTTTGCGACTTTATTTATTCTACGTGTGACGTGGCAAGTACAATTTAAAAGGATTTGACGTGTTTCGAAATTTATTTTACATTCCATATATACTGTACATCAATTATATGTTATGTATATAATCCCAAAAATGGCGTATTAGAAAAGTGGGCTTGAGTTGCCGCAATTTCGGTTAAGATACGTCATGTGACTAGATCAATTTGTGACCAGCTTTTCTCCTATCACATGGAGCCTTTTGAGGATAAATTATACATTAAATTGAAGTTCTATGTATTTATTTTCCATTGCTTCAGACCTTACATCAATACAACATCCGAGTAAAAAGTTATGAGCGTCCGAAGTAGGACTGCCACAATGTCACTAGAGTATTACGGCAAAAGAAGGCAGGTTACTAGGCCAACTTGCGGGCCAGTTTTCTCCCAATCCATAAGAAATTTGAGGATTATTCAAACATGAAATTTGGTGGTTGTTGAATCTAGTTTCCATATCATTAATCCGTTTGTTAATACGACGCCGGAGTAGAGAGAAACGAGAGCCCAAAGCAGGGTCACTCAAGCTACCAAAAAGCAGCTTAGTCACCTACTAGCTTGGTGAGGCGGTGGATTTTCATATTAAGTTTGTTCTCAAGTTTTTTAGAACATATATATCACCTCTTGATCCAAAACAAGTCCCCAAAATATTCTCTCATGTTCTCCTTGTAAATTATCCAAACAATTCAATAACTTTGGGTAGAATAATTCACGCAAGACTTGAGAGGCATGGGGGTGTTCATGTTGTATCTCCTACTTGAGTTTTAAGGAGATTCTCTTGTTGAATCCAAACTTAATTTGAAGGAAATATTGTTGTAAGATTTCAAGATGAGGATTTGAAGCAAAGAAAGGCTAAGGTATGTGAGTTAACTTCTTTCTACATAGACATGAGTTTTGTCAAGTTACAGTTCATTTGCTTCATATGATTCTTGAGAAAATATTATTCAAGTATGAATCTTTCCTTGTTCTTATTAAGATATGAACCTTGATATTCAGCCATATCTCAATTTTAAGACTTTGTTGTATGTAAGGTTCACCTTCTTCTTTGGAGACATGAACTTGCCATATACAGTAAAATTGATCCCTATGAATCCGATTGTGAGTTTTCCTTGTTTCTTGCTGGAGTTGTGAGCTTTGAAACTCATTTATAATCTATTTTAGAATCTCAATTTCATGTCTTGGTTGTGTTTGAATGGCCTATACTTTTTCGTAAATTCAATACCCAGTTCACTGGAAATTCCACGTACTTGAGCTTCGAGGTTGCAATTGAGTGGGTGCTTGCCATTGTTTGAGGTCTGCATCTGTTGGTCGAAATCCCAATGCACACGCAAGTGTACGTGGTCGACAAGTAATATAGGATTGAGT